>JAYMTK010002842.1:0-13140 GCA_036897405.1 Pelargonium myrrhifolium | reverse complement strand
AAAATGATGATCGATAAATTCAAACAGAAAAAATGTTTAGTTGTTTTTTTTTTTTTTTTTTTTTTTCCACCGCTAACATGTTGGAGACGATGAAAAGATAACTGATTAAGATCTCTCGAGGGTTTAACTATGAAATATATATGTGGGTGTGTTATGTTTTTTGTGGATGAATATATAGCCAATGCATCATTTCGATAGATTTTTCATTATTTTCTCTTCATAAGTTTTAAATTAAAGTAGTTCCATAAACGAGACTCTAATGTATCCTTATGATGAGAGGCATAAATTAACAAACATTTAACTTGTTTCATGCACAATTTCATTCTACTTTGGCATTGTTCATTTTATTTTTATTTTAAATATTAGAAATGAAAATATAATGAGTCTGGGTTAAACAAAAATGATAACTCTTCAATTCTTCAAACTCCTTCCCACTCAATAGGATACGAACCTATAATTGCGGATAGAAAATTGTGTTGTTTTAAACTATTAAATTGTACACTAAGACATGATAACATTCATTTAACCTGCACCATTTACTCTAGACCCGTCACCCGTCACATAAATATATAGAAATACTAAAGCACGACATTATGAAATACTCCATTCGTTCCAAAATGAGTGTCCTCCTTTCTATTTTGAGATGAGAAGTTAGTTAGTGTGATATATTTACTCTTGTATGCTTATGAACATGTGTTATTGACAATTCATGCATAACTAACTATCTAAAGAAAGAAAGTAGACACTTATTTTGGAACGGAAGAAGTAGTTTTAGTAAATATATAGAGTGTATAATTAAAATAAGAATTTGTGAGCAAACATTATTCTTTCAAAGTCATTTTCACAGAAGAAAAACATCATACCACAAACATACCTAATAATGAGAATTATGAACCAAAAAATTCTAAGCCAAACTCTGTAATAGCTAGTATACATTTCAACATATAAGTCCATAATACCATCAGAAACCAGAGGGAAAAAAAAAAAAGAAACTATTTTGATCTTGTACAATAACTAGCAACATATATCTAATTATAAAAATTCTTTATTCATGGAAGCTCAAGAATATCTGTGTCGTGAAGAAGCTCTACGGAGAGACGATTAGGAGGAATTTGCAAAAGCTGTTGCGTTGCGTCCTTGAAATCAAGAACTCCACCGTCTTTGCATTTGGACAGTAATCGAGCCGCTTCTTGCTTCGTCATCTTCACTTTCACCCTCATCACACCTCCTTTATTACACTCCCTGCCATCATCATCTTCATCATCATCTTCTTGTTTCTTCATTAGCAATGGTTCTGATGAAGAGCTCGAATAATACTTTCTCAACCTTTTCTTGTTTCCCAACTCGTCCCTAAATACCAGTTTTGAATTCGACTCTTCCGCCAACATCATTTTGCTAACAATAGCAACAAACGACTTCCACATAATTATATATATATATATATATATATATTTATGGAAGTTGGTATAAGATTTGATGAAGCATGAAATATAGAGGGAGTGTGTATTTATAGAATGAGAGAGAAGACTGTAGTGATCGATATAATTAGTGGAGAATTTGGACGTTGAGTGTACGCGTGGAATATTACTATGCCTAATTATATTTCTCGCTATTAATTTTAGTTTAATAACATAAACTATATATATATATATATATATGCACTACCAATGAAGAAGGCCTTTCCCAGAAATCACAAATTTATCATATGATATGAATTTGGAAATTTCGATGAGGTTGGGAAGTTTGGTCCAGCCTCACTTTTTACTGCTTTTCGTTTCGAAACACTAACATTTTAGTTACAATATCACAAACATATGTGTTTGCACGTTTACATATACTTCATCTTTTTCATTTCAACCATTGGTTACATTTTGTGTCTATATTGGTTATTCCTCTATACTGACAATAATCTTGTCGTTTAGGGCTGATTCGTGAGCATCATTAAGTTAGTGAGTTGTCACTACAAGAAAAACAACGATTAGCTACAAAAAAAATTTGTAGATGATGTTGAAATTTATGTATCTTATTGAATCAACTGTGAAAGGTAACGTTGGCGTTGCATTTGAATGCGTCTACTTCCAAAGAATATAGTTTGAGTAATTTCTAGTTCAAAATGAGTTTTTGGACAAAACCTTCCTTGCAACCTCATGTTATGAAGAATCTTCAAACTCATGACTTTTAGAGGGAGAGGAAATAGAGAAAATGAAACATATATGTTACTTCTGATTTTTGTACATATCAATTCTATTTTACCAAACAATTTAAGTTATTAAAATATTTCAAACCCCTCTTTACGACTAATTTTATCAAATAATTTTTTTTAGGAGAAATAACTTATATTATTAAGCAGAAAATGTCACTACAAGATTAGACGACCAACTTTGTAATTGAACTAATATGTCAAAAGACCACAACCAACATGTGACGAGAATCCTAACTGGTGCCAGGCTTTGATACATTTGTCACGGACTGAGAGAATCGGCCCCGTGCGGCGCCCCAAACTCCCGCATCCGGAGAGAAGGGCCAGCCTTATCCATGGGCGTCAAGCATAATAAAGCACATATTCTGGCAAAAGAGGTTATACTTGTAGCATTAAGCACACTGATCAGCATCCGAATAACAAGTATTAGGAGTATGCCGCATGGCGAAGACCACCCATTGGCGCCCGGGGGAGACTCATTCTTTCGGGAGGTGACAATTCGCTCCCTTCTCTTGCCAAATATGCTACAGATTCGTTGTTTACCAACGTGTTCCCTCAAATCCTAACCAGTGGTGGCTCCGCTCTCATTATTCACTACCCCTTTTATTCTATCAAATAATTATGAAAAGTATTCTTTCAACCAAAAAATTCATTTTACCTCCTAATTTTCATTAGAAATTAAATTAATTATCATTCAATTATGTATATGTCATTATATTCATATTATATAAAATTTTAGAGGAGTCAATCATATATATGCTGTTCCATGTTCAAAAAAAAGGACTTGAAAATTGATAAGAGTATCAGAATACCATGACCTGAAGTTTTTTACCTCATAGACTTGAATTCAAATCTCAATTTGATTTTTTTTTTTTTTTTTTGACAGTAATCTCATTTTGATTTTTAATTCCACTCTCTTTTGAAACAATTTTTTGTTTATTAGGACACCACAAATCAACTTTCCTCACATTCAAAGCAAAATAGCATTGGAAAATTTACTCACGACTTTGACCACATAAATTCGTACCCCCAGGTATATAAATTTCACCAACAAAACGTACATTGCTATCAAATTGAAGTATAAAATAATAAAATTCTGATATAATTATAAATTGCAACACATCTAAATTCAAAGCACTTCAAAAAAAAAATAGAAATGCAGACTTACAATTTGATAATATAGATTCATACAAATACCAAGTTCCTGAACCAACTGAAATTGTCAGTGAACATAAAATTTAAACAGAAGTACGTCAAAACCGGAGACTTCACGTAAGTATAATGTCAATTTTAAAAACAAAAACTACATTTACTCTAAAAATTTATTACAGAATACTTTATTGATGTATGTAAAAACTGATTACGCGTTTGGGTTAGAAGTTAGAACAAAGATAGTCAAATAAATTTGGGTAGTCAATGGGGGTAACTGAGAAAACCACCAGATGCCTTGTTGTGTAGCTACAGGGGCATCAACATCGATCAATGTTAAATACAGAACAAGCAAAATTGAAGCAATTAGTCATGCCCTTGTAACACGTTCCAATAAAATGTATCTTTCACCATTGCGTACTCTACTATCTAATCCTATTATAATTTCATGCACTCATTACAACATTTTTCTTACAACCCGTGGCATCTCAAAACGAGTGTCTTAAAATTTTCTATTTTGATAATTTTATGATAAAAGGCAAAACTTCCAATTTGGTCCTTGAACTTTGAGACAAAGCCTGAGTTTGGTTTTTGAATTTTGTTTAACCAAGATTAATTAGTCCCAGAACTTTGAAACAATGACCCAGTTTGGTCCTTGAACTTTGAGACAATGCCCTACTTTGGTCCCTGAACTTTGAGACAATGCCCCAGTTTGGTCCATGAACTTTATTTAACCAAGATTAATCCCCGAACTTTGAAACAATGACCAAGTTTGGTCCCCTGACGTTAACTTCGTCAAATACTCCGTTAGCATCTATGAAGTGGAAAAAAATAATTACTTTTAAAAATTTATTTTGTTGACGTGACAATAGGAAAAAGACCCAATTCAATCTATGAACTTTGATAAAATGTCCAACGACACCGTCATCTTGCAGGTCGATCCGTTGGACATTGTCTCAAAGTCCGGGGACTAAATTGGGTATTTTGCCAATTGCCACATCAACAAAACAAAATTTTAAAAATAATTATTTTTTTTCCACGTCATAAATGCTAACGAAGCATTTGACGAAGTTAACGTTGGGGGACCAAATTGATTGTTTCAAAGTTTGGGGACTAATCTTGGTTAAACAAAGTTCAAGAACCAAACTGGGGCATTGTCTCAAAGTTCAGAGACTAATCTTGGTTAAACAAAACTCAGGGACCAAACTGGGGCATTGTCTCAAAATTCAGGGACTAAATTGGGTCTTTTGCCTATGATAAATTAGTTAGTATTATATATATGTGTGTATATATACATTGGTTTAATATCATGAGGTATTTTAAGTAGGTTCGTAAACTCGCAGTCGATACATTATGTTGTTTAACACCCATGCTAATCTTCATTCAAGACTTGATCACAAGTTAAAGTTTCTACCTCTTCCTATATGGCTATATATAGGTGCGATGAGCGGAGATCGAACCCAATACCTCATACTAACTTATTGCATATACATATTGACTATTCATATAAAAAGGACTAACAAACTTCTTTCTAAAAGGGGACAGATCATTTTAGGACAAACAGACTAACAAAAATACAAAATGATATCACATTGGGGCCTCTTTGAGTCAAACAATTGAACACATCGTAAACGATATCGTTTTGTCCACGTACCAATAATTTTTCAAAATCTATTATGAGCGCTCTTGATCTTTGGTCCAAATCAGCCTCGTTGTCAGCGAAATGTAACACACTGTTAAACGAAAACTGCATGCATGTATTTAAAGGATTGTTTCAAGTGTAAGAATAAGAACATCAACACAAATTATATGTGATTGAGTTACCCAACCTACTTTATAAGATAATTTAAACGAGTTTAACACAAACATTACTAAGCTGAACTAAAGTAATCTATCAAGTTTGTTGAAGCGGGGAATAAAGAGTCGCATTGGATAATATTAGAGTATATGAATTAAATATATCAGTGCAAGTTAAACTCGACATTGTTTAAACCAAATACAAAAGAGAGAGATAATGAAGAAATTAGAGGGGTAAAGGGCTTGTTCTTGTCTTTTATTTCCGAATTAATGGGCTATAAAGCCCACTTATCATCCGGCCCACTCAAGTACGACTCAGACCCACACCGTCTGGTAAACGACAGGTCGACTAAACTCCCCATTGAGATTTGACCATGACAAAATTTGGTCAAATGACTAAAATCAACGGTGCACGTTACGTGTAGCGTGCACCTGAGAAACACCCTAGTCACCTTCCAAAACAGAGATCTTCAAAGGTTGAAGTAGCCGTCGGTGTCAACTTCATAAAAAAAAAAAAAAAATCATTTTTTTTCCTTTGGCAGATATCGGCGGCGGAGAGATGGGTGGAGCCGGAGCTCAGGTGATGAAGAGAATACCTCGTATCAAGTTTCCCCCGAGACGCCCCAAATCTTCTGGTCCGTGTCAATGTCTCCTTCTATATATATGATTTTATTTTTTATATGTTTGTTTTTGCGATTTCATTCTCTTGTTATTGTTTGATTTTGAATCCTCAATGCGTTTGTTTTCGTAACATATTTAGGCAAATTAGCCCACTTGTAATTTCTTATAGCTGTATTTGATTTGATTTTGATGAGGAAAGGAAGATACGTTGATGTGAACGTAATTTGACTCGATGTATATTGGCGTGAAATGTATGCATGGAATTAAAAATGCTTTGGAACGCTAATTTTTCCGATGTTGCAATATTGGCATTTCGAATTGAAATTATCTTCTTGGTTGGTGAATACATTGTGTTATTCTAGCTATTGGACCCTCCAAAACAAGGCTATTTAGGTAGAGATCTTATATATTATGGCAATTGTTGAATTCTTCGTTATGGATTGATGTTGGCTTAATAGATTGTTTCGGTGCACCTTCTTAACATTAAGGCTTTATATCTTTTTTTGTGATAATTTTTTCAAATGTGTGTGTGAACTCATGGAATTGACATTGAGTTTGGTTACAGATGAACTTCATAATTTCGAAGTGCATTTTTTTTTGTGATCAAATATTAGCGCTATGAGGTAAATGCCAAAAGTTTGATGGTAAGAGAGTCGAGACACCATGGAAAGTTTGTGTAGAACTTCTTCACAACTTTCAAACCTAGCTTTGGATTGATTTTCTAGGATCCATCTTTGGCGGTTTACCTCTGGTTTCCTTCTTCACCTTATCGGGCATGATGCACTTAGGTTAGGCATCAAAGTTTAGATTTTTGGATCTGCAAATCATAAGAGTAGACTTTTGGATCTTATGGAGGACTACAAGCCTACAACTTATGTAGTGCTATTTGGTTGAATGTATCTTGTGTCTAATTAGGATGGATCTTCCTTTCCTACCTTTTCATTTGACAACGTACAAGAATTGTTTTGTTAATTTTTCAATGTATCTTGTTGAATTACTCTTGGAGTGTGGCTAGGATGCTTACCAATTTATCACCATTTATATTCTTTCTAAGAATTTTGCATGTTTTTTGTTGTTGTATATACGACAAATATTGAGAAATGGCTTTTGCAGGGTCTGGATCCCAGACTGAAGCAGCATCTACTGCTGGAAATTCTGATCTAACTTTCTTCTCGAGCTCACATGTTTCAGAATCTTTTGGAGGGAAAGCTTCTCTTCAGCCCAAACGAACTCCATTGTCAAACCAGGAGATTGAGGCTATCTTGGTATGTAAAAGCTTCTTCACAACACTCTTCTGATCCAGTAAATAATACACATGTTTTTGGAATCTAACTTCTGATTTGTTACCTTTTGTCATGGAATGCTGCTTAGATGCAGTCTTTTGATCTAATCATTATGAAACATTGATTCATACAAGCACAAACTAAATAAGTTATAACCTATATGATGAATTTGAATGCTTCATGCTAGTTGTGTCTGCTCATGTTACCTGGTTGTAATGATGCGTACTATGAAGTATTGAAGTCCATTATTCAATAAAGACAAAGTACTTAATAAGTTAGCATGTATATGTGTCTGATAGGTCCATTTTGTTTTATTTGTAACCATATTCCTGCTGCTAATCAGTGGCCGAGGATCAGCCTCATCTCTAGGAGCTAATGAATTTACCGGCATTTGACAAGTGAAATTTGTTTTCTTTTCCTTTACTCTGATCATGCCATCAATTTATTTATTTTCTTTACTGTCTTTTGCAGTTGGGCGGCTGCTTCTGATCTTGTTATATGGAGCATCTATGATGGAGGAGACATTTGTCAAGACAATTTTCCCATTCTTCATAATTTTTCTAATATTGAAAGTTCATTTCGATAAAGACTGCATGATTATTAGTGTGTAAAATCAACTAATTGAAATTTATAATAACAAACAGAACATTCAAGGATATACAAAACTGAAGTCTTAAGGCATGGCAGGATATACCTTATCTGATCAATACATCTTATTCCTTTAAGCTTGACACTAGAAGAGAGTGTTTACAATGAGTGGTTTGTTTCTTCTTAACAGCGCGAAAGGAATGTAGAAATATACAAGCAATGCTTACAAGGATTCATTGCGAATCCTTCTCCATGAGAGCTTCAAGAACAACTGACTTGGGATTTTTCGCCGGAGGCCCTTTCTCCCTGCGTTCGAGTTCTTCTAGACGAAAAGTGACTAATCGATCCCAATTTCCTCCCTCGAAAAGAACCCCAGCTTTTCCATCAGTGATCCTCTGGACAATGCCGCAGTACATGTAAAATGGGTTGTTCGGGTTCTTCACAATGGCAATCATACCCGGCATTAGCAGTGGCAATTCGGGTGCCTTCGCCTTCTTCGAGGTAGCAAGACTAACCGTTTTGTTTGCTGCAGCTGAATTTTTCGGAGGAGGTGGATTTTCCTCGATGAATTTCCTCAATCCCGTTTCGCCACCCGGAAATCCTCCGGTTAGCCCCATCAATTCCTTGTCAAAACCCTCCTCTGGAACATTCCCAATTGAGTTCTTAGAATCAGAACTCTCTGACTGTTGTGTCTCAGTGGCAGCTGCTGGTGGTGAAGCTGTCTGGTTTTCAATGCTCTTCTTGAGCTCTTCTTGAATTCCTTCCTCGCCATTGCAGAGTCCTCTGCCTCCCAAGATCTCGAATAGGTTGAATTTGGCACATGTTTTTAGGGAAAGCGTAGATCGCTGTTTGGGGAATTTCTGAGAGGTGGTGGGGAGGATTTTTCTACCGAAAAATTGGGATTTAAGTTGAGGGCCTTGAAGGGTTGGGAGGGTAATTGAAGAAGCCATATGGTTTTGCAGGAAGAGGGTTCAAAGAGATGGAGGAAAGAGAAAAAAATATAACTCCACTTCAGTGTTTAATCTTTGCCACTCAGTGGCCTTGGGATGGATATGGCCCTATCTCATTATTTTTATTTGTTTCACGTGCTGACTTCTGAATTTGTGATTCAGATTTTATCCGTAGATCTTGGTCATTATCATTAAATTTTTATTGGTCACTCTAGATATAGCTCAAATTCTGTACCCTCCACCTGTCGCACTAACAGTAATTGTTTAAGGGTTTGTTTCGAAACACTTGTCTATCATTCATTGTTTAGTAACATTGTTGGCTGTTTTTATAAACAATTACTGCAAACTCTTTCGCAACAAAGGAACCCAAAAATAATGTTAGGCATCGGAGATGTTTTAAGAGGCTTAGCATCTCCGATGAGAGATGCTAAGAGCTTAAACACCTTTTGAAGTGGTGTTAAGCTTAACACTCAATGCTAAGTTTTATTTGTCTCATATTTTCTCTTAAATTAGCATTTATTAGGTGAGTGCTAAGCATTGGAATGAAAGTTGTTAAGGAGGTGCTAAGCATCACATGATGAAAGCATTGAAGATGCTTTAAATGCTAATTGGAGAGAGAATGTGAAACAAGTAGAGCTGAGCATTAGGTGGTAAGCTTATTATCTACTACTACAATGCTTAGCACCCCTTCAAAAGGTGCTAACTCTTTTAGAGTCTTCTCTTAACATCTCTCATTGGAGATGCTCTAAAAGTTTGGAATTTTTGGAGCAAGACCTTTTAGCCAATAAGAAAATGGCATTCGAACAAGATAAAAGGACCAAAGAGATAAGTCACCAGTGTATCATAAAAGAAGAATGATCCTATCAACCAACCATCTCCCAGATTGGAGAACAGATATACAATAAACAATTAGAAAAGAGATAATGGAAGGAGATTAGGAGAAGCAAAGAGGACAACACCATCCAGTTTCATGTCCAAAAATGTTATATCCTTACAAAAAGAATTTTTTTCGAGAATTTCGAAATAACGAAAATTTTAAAGAACGAAGGAAAAATAGATCATGTGCATCGTATGGATGATTTCTCAAGTCACATGAATTTGAAATATTGAGCATCAGATGACATACTATGTTGGACCTTTGGACTTACGCTCGATAGCATGCAAAAAATTGGTTAACAAGGTTCTAAAGTTGTTCATATATATGAGGATTTTATACCCTATATCCACACACGAGCAAAATCAAGACAAACAACCATGCATATGCTTGGGATAGCTCAAGAGCCAAGTGAGACGATGTAGTGTTTATGTTGAAAATTTTGCTAATATTCATGAATGTCTATGATGCCACGCCAAAAACAATGGAGTTGACAAATATGAATATGAACTAACCACAAGGTCTAGACTAATAGAAATTCAACTTTTTCGGTCTATGAAAGAGTTTATGACAAATACATAAAGTTATATGAAGGTAAATGGATTTTGACAAAATTAAAGAAGATAAGGTCATGAAATAAAAAAATGAGGACAAAGGCAACACAATCTCAAAGTTGAGGAAAAAGAGTGCATAAAATGGGGAAAGTATGGGGCAAATAGCCGCGATATAGAGCATACTTTATGAAAGTTCACAAGTTTGCAAAACTCACCACAATGTTGAGAACGAAAAAAATTGTATTTTTTATAGGCAATTGGCGCACGACAAATAAAACTGTATCGATCTCAAAAATGAAATTAAAAAAAAAAAAAGTATGCATAAGAACGTAAATTAAGTAAGTATAAAGATCAACAATTAGGAGCAAGGAGCGATGAACATCAAAGACGAGAGGATAATAAATAAAAACCACCGAAAACTATGACTCATCCAAAGAAAATGGTTCATTTTACCTTCTTCTTCTTTTTATTTTATTTTTTATTTTATATATGTTTGAACTACTGTATTAAAAATACTATTCAAAAACTATTAATTTGTTAAGTAAGATGATAACCCAAAATTTATTATACATAACTGAAACTCATGGAGATATTTAATTTAGTGAATTACTTTTCTAAAATTCGACTAATAAAAACCAAGAGCTCCATGTTCTATAGTTTAGGTTAAGCAAGAATGAAGGGGCAAAATAGTATTTTCGGCGATCACCATGTTGAATCCGGAGGCTTAACTACTGTACCGAACAGTCCAAGTTATATATGGCTTGATTTCATGGGGTCAAACACTTACCGCGAAGAAGACTTGTTTCCGTCTACCTTAGCTTACCTTGTAAAAAGCTCCTTTCTACTCCTACGTACGTTTCTCCTCCTCATCTTTATCCAATTTTCTTTCTTGTTTCTTCTTCTGAAATTGTTTGTTTGTTTGTTTCTCGTTGATTTTTGCGTCAACTACTTCATCTCCGAATAAATCTCCTCTTATTTCACTCGTTCAATCCAAATTTATTCGCAACTGTTCTTGTTTGGTTGGAAGGTACGCCAGCAAATACTACTTGATCTAGCTGCTTCTGACCATTATTGACAATTTTACTTGATTTTTCGTGTGTTTCGTGCTTTTTAAGATAGCTTCATTTGCGATTACCTGTAGAATTAGGGCTTTAATCATCATAGGGTGCTACTGGTTGCCGCACATTTGATTTGCTATGCTGCTTAGTTTTGTATATATGGAGCATGATTTATTTGGAAAGTTAATTTAATTTTACATTTTGTCATTGTTTTAAATTAACAACAACAAAAATTGGCCTTTGAGCTTGATACGCTGTTATTTTTGCATTTGAATTGCGAGAAAAATCTTTGGGGAAAATGGTACTGGTAAAGTCAAGTAGTGTTGCGCAAAGGAATTTTACTGTTTACTTTAATATGGCCTTGGAGCAGAAAAGTAAGATGATTGTTATTCTGGATGCTCTGAAATTTGGTTCAGGCTTTGATGAGTTGCTGCTTTGTATCTTCTTAATTGCCAATCAGCATCAATATGTTGCGGATCCTTGATGTTTGACTAGGATGTTTCATTCTGCATAATACAATAAATCTTACATCTTACAGGACATTGGTGTTTCAGTCATATGGTAGTTCATAGTTGTATATGCAATTTTGGATGGAATCTAGTGGATTACCTTTCCATCCTCATAATGTCCCCTGTTAATACCTGCACTTGGATTGGGGGATAAATCTTATTATTTAAATAGGATGTGATTTAGACTCCACTTTTTGTAAGTTTTCTTTTCGAAGACTGGATTGAAACATTTGTTCCTCGAGCAGTTTATGGTGGAGGATGGAGTGTAGAGGATTAGATTTATGTTTTCCTGATTTGAAGTTTGTTATTTGGCTAAGGTGGATAGTGCATTCCAAAAAGTTTTCTTTCCCCTGAATATCGGCTTGTCTTTTCTTCTGATCATAGGCTTGCACCATCTTCTGCAAGTGAAGCTAAGCTTCATGGATGATGGTCCTGGGAAGATAAAGGTTCTTCCAGATCACTTTCAAGCATCAACGCCTACTCAGGATTTATGTCAAAACAACACTGAATCTTGTTCACAGCTACAAACTGATACTCCATCAAGGTATATTCTTCTTTTGTAATGTGCAGGAAGAACAAACAAACAAATTGGTTGAGAAACATTGAGTTGGTTTTTAATTTCATACGTATATTTGCTGGTTTAGAATAGGTCTGATAGCCATTTCTGGGTCGGAAGAAAATTTAGAAGTGCCGCTTTCATGTTGAATTTCTTTAGTTTTCGGGGGATGCCTTGGAGTTCTAGCCCAAATGGTCAGGAAAAGGTAAATCGAATTCCACTGATGTCCAACTAGTATTGATGAAACTCCTATATTTCCTGAACTGATCAATGAGTCTTTTGCAGGTTTCTCTAACTGCTACAGAAGTTGAGTCTCTACGATCAGAACTTGCTGATTTAGAAGAGAGGGAAGCTCTCTTGAAAGCTCGGTAAGGGTGCCTTGATATTGACTTTGGAACTATGATATAATATGTACAAGCTATTCTTGGTTCTTGGTTTTACATAGATTGTTTTATGTACCCAATTTGGGGTAATGAAGACACCAAAGGCTGTGGGTGCATGTTTCTTTTTGGTGATAGATACGCATGTAATACATTACATAAATTAACTCCCCCTGCATTGCTCATTGTGTCTATGTTTTCTGTGTGTGTGTGTGTGTGAGAGAGAGAGAGAGACTCTTTTCATTATTAGCTAGACACGCATGCAACATATCAAATAAATGAATTCCTCTGCATGGTTTTAGCTTGGACAAGTTTATATATATTAGATCTTTGAGAACTGAAACAAAGTAGTTTAAGTGCCCTTTGTGTTCGATATTGTCTACTTGTCTGCATATATTGTTCACTAGTCCTCCTAAATTAGACAAAAATAGTATGATCTCTTACTTCTTATATGCTGCCAAAGCTACCTGGCTGTCCCTGTGTTTGTGTACTAGCTAATGTGACCGAACCAGGATAGAACTTCCCCCTCTTTTCTCTGTAAACCAGTGGCGGAGCCACATACAATGAAATGGGGGCAAGTGACCCCAGTTAAGAAACAAACTTGTGAGAAAATAGGTTAGT
>JAYMTK010002841.1:0-13145 GCA_036897405.1 Pelargonium myrrhifolium | reverse complement strand
ACCCTGAGAGAGGGTACCCCCGAAGTCGGACCCCCCAAGGGGCCGACGCCTTGAAGCCGCACCCCCATGGAGGGGCCGAACTCAAGGAGCCTAACCCCTCCCAAGCTGCAGCATAGGAGGGACCCCTCCAAAAAATTGTGAATTCAAGAAGCCATGCACGCGCAAAAGTAGAGGAAGAAAGGGTATTGGCCTGACTACCAAAGATAAGGACAAAGGAAAAGAAGGAAAGACACGCAAGAAAATGCCAAGTACCAGGAGGGGTCCGACCCCCCTAGACGAATGAGTGAAAAGGAGGACGCAAGGGGTGGTCATCAAAGACGCCACCCCCTCCTCCTAACATACAAATGGTGCAACAAACAAGGTGGGTCAACTCCCCCAAAGGATAATCAGAAGGCTAAAACATTCTCCAGAAATGGATCCATAGGTAGAGTAAGCCTCACAGCAAAGTGGACCATGCTCACAGCGATCTCTCCATGGAAGGGTTTCAGATCTTCCTCTGTTGTTATGCAACGACCCTGTAGTCCTCGGGGTTTATCCTTTGGACTCTCCACTAATCGCACAGGTCCTCTTTTGTAAGTGGACAACTCAGCGAGCTTTCCATGAGACCAAAGAGAGAGGAAGGAGAGGGACCCTTACCCACTAGGGCCGCAAGCTTCGGGGGGAAATAATGCTTTTCCGATAGTTTGGGCTTCGAGGGTAGTGTAGGGGTCCCTTGCTTCTCCTCCTCATCATTCGAGGCCCCGAAGATATCTCGCAGCGTTACCGCCTCCTCTGAGGCTAGGATGTTGTCTTCATCCTCCGGATAAACCACTGAGTTTTCATTTTTGCGGGAAAAGCTGACCATTGCTAGCAAAAAAAATGGATAGTAACCTACGCACACCAAGAAGAGAAATTTTATTAGTGAAATACAAAAAGGAGCAAAATATTTCAAGTAAAGCAAAGAGCAAGGCTAAAGGCCCTAACATTCAGGCTAGGGAGCATGACAAGCCTAAGGAGAAGTAAAAAGCAAGCCCGCAGAAGAGGACGCTGTCCATGGGCCTCAAGGTACCACCCTAGCCAAAGCTAGGGTTTGGTGACCGTGCCCCACAGGCAGCAGCTGCCCCTACAGCCTCAGGCGAGATCCTGCTGAAAGAAGTCAACCAAGTAACACAACAAGGAGGTTCGGCTAAGGGAGCATGGCTGAACCCCCAGAGAAGGTGAGACCCCATGAAGCCGAACCTATAGGATGGGCCAAGCACGCGTAGTTGAAAGACAAACAAGAAAAATAGACGGAGGGTCCAATGTTCGAGACCTCAAAACGTATTCAACATTATACTCATATCGAAAAGAAAAATGCAACGAGCACAACGGTTCAAACGGAAGTCGAATTGGACCACAAACGAACCCAGAATGACCACGAGACGAACGAAAGTTAAAAGGGACAACACCCACATCAAGGTGCTGCCTTGTGGCACCTCATCCCCTTTATTATTATTCATCAATAATATTTTTCATACACCTAATTACCCTCTCTTTTACACTTTCCTGTTGCCAAACGATGTCTTAGTGCTTGTTTGGGAGCTAAGGTTTTCAAAAGTCGATGGAGTAGAAGTAGGCAAAATGAAATTTTGATTTCATCGACTTTTAAATAATTGTTTGGTAAAAATAGTTGTAAAAGGAGTTTGAAATGTATTTTAGATGGTAGATTGTTTGGTAAAATATTAGCGGAAGGTATTTTGAATTTGTTCAATTACTAAAATGGACATGAAATTTAATAAATATTTTTAGCTATATTACACAGATCATTTGAAACCCAGTTTGTAATCTCATCCCAAATTCACAATCAACCTACATATTAGAGTCGACCTACATTTATCAAGGTTGACCTGCACATCACAGTCGACCTACCTTTATCATGGTCGACCTTCACACCACTCACAAACACCCTCAAAGGTTGACCTTTATTAAACAAAAGAAGGTCGACCTACTATTCACAGTTAACCAACTCATCATATAGTCGACCTTCAACAGAGAGACGAATGGTAAATACGTGAAATATTAGAACAGAGTAAGGGGCAAATGTGAGAAACATTTTTGTCTCTCTCTTCCTTTTGCCCAAAACGGAAGAGAATACCTCCTTCACAAAAGGAGGTGCAGACATGGCTGAGAAGGAGTTTTCAGCCCAAATCTCCGTTTTGGCCAAAAAATTGACGAATAATTTTTCTCTTGTTGAAGGAGCTTTATCCAACATGGCATAGATAAAAGGAGGCAAAAGGAGCCTATTTGATGTTCCCGAACAAGCCCTTAGAAACCTTTGTCTCTATCTTGAGGCATGTGTTACCCTTCTTTTCTTGTTCACTTGTTCCTTAGATGGATAGGCTCTATGTTTGATCCTTCTTGATTGGTTAGGCTTACCTTTTGATCATGATGTTGCTCAATTTGTATTAGCGGACTTAATTCGTGGTGAAAAATAGTATCACTTTGAAGAATGTGAACATAGGAGGGTCCTCGGAGGAAGAGATAAAGAGAGAGAGAAATATGTTACAAAATTTTATATTTAATTGAATATAAAATTTGGTACGAACTCCTGACCAACCAACACCACTTTTTCCAATCCAAACAACATTTGGATTGAGACGGGACAGTTTTATGTCGTAGATTTTCGGGTTGGACATACCCGTACGATTCAACACATCTATGCATGAAAACTAAAATATGACTTAAATCTAGTAGAGGTAAGAAAAGAAAATAAAAATGTGGTGGAAGAAATAAAGTCGAAGAATCTTTTGGGCTAGTATAAATTCTACAAAGCCCAACTTTGGCCTCATCTTTTTTAGGCCCGATTCTGATTTATGAAATGGGCATGTCATTGACAATTGAGAGTGACAATTTCTATACGCACGTGTTCAACATGTGATAAATAAAAAAATCATTGAAAAATAAGGTTTCTCACATGTGAACCGTGGATATGCTTGATAATCATGTTATGATTCACGTGCTGCATGCATTTTCGCATGTAGGGCCACTAGAATTAAAGTTAGGTTTTGACTTTTGATTATGATTCCACATAATAATTTCAATAAACAAATTTTACAATAAGTTGTTACCATTTCATTTTCATATGTTAAAATTTTAAGGAATAGTGACATCATCTTGATTTTTATAATTATGTAACTTTATTTAGTTTGAGTTCATATTTATGTCAATATTTTTATATATTTTAATCAGCTTTCTATGCATTATTGCATGCTTATTGATGCACATGGGCTAATCAGTAATACTTATCTTAAAATCTTCCATGATCATAATGAAAATGATATAATTTGTCATTACATAATGGTAATATATTATATAAGGTCTAAAGTCAAATCAATTAAAGTTATTTATAACTTATGAATTATTGTAATTTTGCTATAGTGTTAAAAGTTAATTGTGTTTTATAAATCTATACGAATACAATATGTTTAGTGAAATAATGTTCAATGATTTAACACGATCATGAACATAACAAATTTAACTCAATAACTAAATGAGACGTATTAACACAACACAATTTACACAAACACAAGAAAAAAAAAATCTTATCATCTATGAATTCTAAAATGTTCAACAATAAACATTTAAAATTTTGCAAATTTAACATTTAACATCTCTTCTATAAATTAAAATGTGTGTACATAATTAAAAATATCATTCACACAATTAAAGCTTCTCTAAATTTTGACTAACTTTTATTGGTAACCAAATTATTTGCATTCATATCTTCATAGAAAATAATTGAAAAAAAAAAAAAACCCTCGAGTTGAATTTTGCAGCAATAATTTAAAATCATTCCACAAATTTTTTTTTTTTTAAAAAAAAACCAAAAAATTAGCTGATGAAAACAACAATGTACCTGCCGGCTAAAATTATATCCCATAAAAGCCCTCGTTTATTTCTTGAATTATTCAACAAACCAAGCACAAGCTTTAAGGTGATCTTGCAATTCCAAGGAAATGCAGGGGCTTTTTAGGCATAGAATAAAAATTATGATGACTCTCGATTAGTACGTGTGAATGGCTACTTGTGATTCGTCAGTTTTACGCTTACTTGGTCCACTCTCCAATTATGAGCATCTGAAGATTCGAGGTGCTTTGTTTCATTTACCATATTACCCTTAAGATGGACACATATTTGCTATACTATAGTATTTCATTTTCGGATCTCAAGAATCAAATGTGGAAATATAGTATGTACATTGGGAAGAACAAGAACTTAAAATAATATTTAAATGAGTTGGTGAGTTTTTTTAGCATTGTTGACACTGTTCAATTGATGGCTTTTTCTCACTTTATTTTAAAGTTTAAATTCCACGTCAGATTGTGGCAGTGACTTCAATTGTTATCACTAATGATGTCACTAAGTAGGAATATATTAGTATTATTTGTTTCAGATTTTGTACAATTTTTTTTCCTCTCTGAAGTCATATAAAATTGTATGTTTATTGTCAATTCAATATGTTATATCAGTTGCACTAATAAGGCGGTGACATTTCATTTAAAATCATAGATTCGGACGGGTTATTCCGCTCTTCCAAATTCACTTGGGTGGATACAAGTGATTTTATATGAGGTGTCATCACCTCATTAGCTTTGTTAAGATTGCAACTGATATAACTTTATATCAGTCAACTGATATACATTTTACCCATTAAATATATATTATAGCTCAAATTTATAAAATATATTCTGTACATTCTGATTTGATTAGTCATTAATAATTGATAAGACATATTTTATTTATCAACTCATAATTTTATACAAACTTTTATGACATATAACATAATTTCTTTAGGGATAATATTTATCGGGTATACATATATGAAAGACAACAATACAAAGAGTAGTTATAGAGTATAAATTATAAAAAAGAAAGTAATATAAATGAAAGTCTAATGAATTTTATTCTTTTGTCGATGAAAACAGAATTCATAAAAGATTTTAAGGAAGCCAACCCATCACGTGGTCAGAAGGAACAATACAGAGAATAGTAAAGAGAGAGCATTTAAAAGAGGGTGAATAACAATATTACAGTATGAGTAGTTAGCATAACAAAATTTGGCAAGAAATTTTGTTACTCTATTAACTTTCATGTCATTTCGAAGAATAATGAAAATTTCAAAACAAACAACTTTTTTGCACTCCAAAGTTAAAGATATCTACGGATGAGAATCACAATCAAATAAATTAAAAAGAGGCATTATAGAGTTATCATCAACTTTCAATATAATCTTCCTACATCTCAAAGATTCAACCAAATAAAGACTGGATCTCAAATCCCAAATCTCAACGAGGCTCGCACACGCTCATCCCATTATTGGAAAAATAATAAATTTACTATATAACTTTGGAGTGATATGAGCATCAGTTGACTGATATAACTTTATATCAGTTGTACTAATAAGATGTTGACACCTCATTTAAAATCATGAATCCGGATAGGCCGTTCCGCTTTCATAAATTCATTTGGGTGGGTATAATTAAAATTTAGTGAGGTATCATTCTCTCATTGACTTGTTTAAATTGCAACTGATATAAAGTTATATCAGTCAACTGATATACATTTTACTATGTAACTTTGACTATATTAGATCATGCACTAGTGAGTATCTTTTCTTTTCTCACAAAACTTTACTGTATAATCTCGTGCTTCTAAGTTCTAACACATGATTACACTAACCAAAAAGATAAGTATGAAAAATATGTGCTTTATAATAATAATAATTAACCCCTAAATCAAACGATAATGTAAGATTATAACGTGTGTGAGATTAGCATTTGACCAACGACCAAAATAAAATCCGACAGTAATTTAAAACATGGTACTATTTTGTCCTAAAATAATCAAAATAAACAAACGTGTGCAACATGACAACACGTAACAATAACATAACCAACCCTTTAAAAAACCAATTCTGCAATATGAGCCTCAGGCCAAGGGCAAAATCGTAACCCAACCCCATATATATATCCAACTGTCACAACACATTCACTCATCGCCTCTCTCCAAAAACACCAAAACCCTCTCAAGCTCCATTAAAATGGCTGCTCAAGAACTGCTCAATCTCTTCGATTCTCTCTGGTTCGGCCAAGAAACCCAAACCCAAATCAAAATGGCCGATCAAGAACAAAACCCAGATCTCGAAATCCAAGAAGAAGTGAAAAAACCAGACCTTTCTCGGTTGCCAACTCTACATGTTAGGTCTCTGAGTGACCAATCTCTCTTCTCCACCACCAACTCGCTCGACTCGTTCTCTCCCAACTCAGTCCTCCCCACCACACCAAAGCATCTCCAGACGATCCTCTCCGGGAAGGTGATGAAGGAGGAGCTCAAAATAGAGGTTCCTCAGAAGAAGATGGTTGTGGACATGACTGATTCAAGATCAAGAACAAGAAGAAAGAAGAAGCTGAGCAAGAGCCTCTCGGAGCTCGAGTTCGATGAGCTCAAAGGGTTCATGGATCTTGGCTTTGTGTTCTCCGAGGAGGACAAGGATTCGAGCTTGGCCTCCATCATTCCTGGATTGCAGAGGCTCGGATCAAGAGAGGAACAAAAGTTGAACAAGGTTGATCATGTTCATAGACCTTACTTGTCTGAAGCATGGGATGTTATGGAGAAGAAGGAGAAAGAGAAGGCATTGATGATCAATTTTAGGATACCAAGTTTGGTCAATGAGGTTGACATGAAAGACCATCTGAAGTTTTGGGCTCACTCGGTCGCATCCGCAGTTAGATAACATATACACGCTCGCGAAGAGCGAAGAAAGATCAGGAGACGTGTGAGTTATAATCTCATTGTGCAAGAATCTTTGATTTGGTGTTGATTTGTAATTGTAAATGAAGAGCACAAGGTACATTGTTTTCAAGAATTGGTTCGTGTTGCATTTTGAAATGATGTGATTGTGTTGGATGGTTGACATTTAAGGCAATTTGGTGTATAAATTAGTGGAGGTGTGGACAAATGGCATAATATTTGGATCTAATCATGTGAGGAAAGGACATAAAGTTAGTTGGGTTGGGGACAAGCTCCTCCTTAAAGCAAAGTTCTATTATTAGAAAAGAAATAAAAGGAGAAAAATACTGCACCTTCCCGATTAGAAATCACAATTTGAATTTGAATTTGTGAAATTTTTGAGTTATGTAAATTAGCACATTGTAATGTCCGAACCTCTTTTGTAATTCATATTATTCTTCACTCCGAACAAATTCAATACAAAATTTGATTTGCCACTTTTTCAAGATAAGAGTGATTGATTGGAACAATTCAAGAACAAGTCTATTTTGAGTTCAAAACATACACTTGCACAAGCAGGTATAAAATACTGGCATGTAGTACATGTTTTGTTCAATACATACAAATTTTATAATTCCACTATTATGGTTTTAGAATTAGTAAATTCTTGAAGCTAATGCATGAAGAAATTTTCTTTCTTGCCTTTTTTTATTACCAAGCAATCACAACTCAAGACATCTCATTCAAATTGTACCTACTTTTATGGTATATTGACCTTTAACTTTTTGATGATCAACCAGAGAACAGAGACAAAGAAACCATCCACATTGCTCTTCTAGGAATAGAAGTAGACATGGCAAGTTCTAGTTTAAAAATGGGGATTATTTGTAATTTGTAAAAGCTCTATGAATTCAAAATTTAAAGTCAAAAGGCATAATTTCCAATCTCAGAGATATTCTGTCCAAGAAAATTTGCTCAATTGAGACCATTTCATTGTGTCCAAGTGGATAAGATAAGGGATAAGAGAGAGGAAAGAACATTTTGAAATTTATGAAGCAAAAGCTATGAACACTGGTCAAGAACTAATTGTCATCTTAGATACTTTCTGGTTTACAGATGAGCAAATATAGCTTCCAACATGAGTCAACAGTGTACAAAGTAAATAAATAATGGGTTAAGCTTCCAAATTTGACATGTCATCAAGAATTATGCACAATAAAAACATTACAATCCAAATCTAAATCCATTAAATTGACCAAATTTCAGCAAACTACTCACAAAAAACCCAACTACCAGTCTTCCTACTGAACTAACCGTCAATCATCATTCATGGCCAACCAATCTGTACCTTGTCAAGCTACTTTGGTTGGTCTAACCAGATGTTACCAAGAAACAGACACCAACTACTATCACGTCATAATGGTGTGTCAGAAACAGCAGTAGTTGTAGCAAGCAAAACAGTCGGGTTGTACCAAAAAGATGTGCTAAATCGCTTTCTTGAAACATATATTTCGTTGCATTAAGGACAATCTTGAGTACATAGATCAATTGGAGACCGGAGTGTTCATATTGATCGTTTAAGTGTAACCTATATGTACGTGTATAGATGAATTAGTTACAATTGCCTAGGAATATACAAGGGGAATAGGAATTACTGACTAATTATCGTTGCCAGATGGAAGTTTGAACGTCGGACGCTTATCAACACCCCTACGCGAATACTCCCTCCATCTTCTCGCTGCCGCTGCAGCTCGCTTTGCTCTCTCTTTCACTTCCTCTTCTGCAAAAGTTCCGTAAACAAGTACTCAGTAAAAGCGATTTCAAGCTTCACTTTCAATCATTCTACGAGATAAAAATATGTTTTTTATGTGGCCTAATGAACACCTGTGAAGACCAATTAGCATGTTTGTTTTACTAAGCATATCTTACCTGAATTCTGACTGTCCTTTTTCTCGCCCCAAACATTGTTCCAGTACGATCCGGATTTATCAGAATCCTTTTCCCTCATCATCTGCCTTTTAGCTTGTTCCTGCAGTAGAGTTAGAGATAATCATATTTAACAGATGACTCATGGTTTAGTTGTAGAAAAGGCTTCTCAAGAAACAAAACGTATCTAGAATAGAACTGCCAAGTAGAGAACTGTGTGTTAATCTAAAGTTCCTATAAAATCTTTGCTAGGAAGCGCTGAATGTTAAAAACAGAGAAATAGTCATATTTTTACAATGTGGCTAACTAAGAGTAAATGTATTGAAACATGAAACACGCTTCTCACTTGGAAGCAACATTTTTACAAGAACATTAGCACAAAATTAAATGCAGAGAAAACATAAATAAAAGGGTACATACCAAGACTTTTGCTTGCCGCTTTTCCCATCTTGAATTTGCCTGTCACATTTGTGCGAGTAGATCAATAAAAACCGTCGTATACAATAAAGTTTTTTTGGGAGAAGAACATATAAATAAAATGCATAGATTGTTATAGCTGTCTCATTAACAGAAGTTATGGGTTGATACATGCAATAAAATAGGATGAATAACCCAGATAATTTCATATAGTTTTAAGATCCTTATCAGAGGAAAAGCATGCTAAGGTACGTGTTGTATTGTAATACATCACAGGAAACACCAAGTAAACCATCACAATCAACAACTTATAAACAAAACTGCGAAGTGAATGTTTCTATATGGTAAGACCTATCATGGATCAATTGGCTGTGTTTTGTTTGGGACAAGACCTTCAGATATATCTCTAACCATGCCCCAACATGGGCATGTACTGATGCTATGCACACATGCAAAGAATTGACTTATTCCCAAAACATGACTTTTACATCAAACGAAGAGGGAAAAGCATCTATATCTTCTAAAAACATGGAAAACATAATCTAATGAAGAGCTGCAACTTTGCAGTAGAAGAATTTCAAAGGTAAAGAAGTAAGTAGAAACCAACTCTCATACCATTCTAAAAACATCCGCCGATGCACCTCCCATTCCTGAGAGCATCATTGCAACCTAATCACCGTTCACGAAATAACAATTTTGTCAATGATGACAAGAAAAAAATTATTATAATACACTTAAGGACATAAGCACATTCTCTTTCTCTGTGGATTGAACATAAGAGAGCAATCAATGACCATTCCAAGAAGAGCTGAGAGCTACATAACTATATGCAAGAATTAACACTGGTTGAAGCCTCAAACTGCTGGTTACTACTTTATTCCATTTTAAGAGATTCGTGATCCTATAATTCTTTTATTTTAGAAGGGAATTGATGTAGTTGAAGATGAAAATATTCCAAGAATAAACAAAAAAAAAAAAAAAAGCCTTACATTTACTCTTTCTATCCTGCGCATTTCATCTTCAAGCAAAGATAGTTGTGCGGCTGAAGTCCAATGAATGCAATCAACCGGGCTGGATTTTACAAGTTTGTTAGTCATTGAGCATCTCTCAAACGATCAGCAACATACACTCTACATTTACTAACCAGCTAAACCCATGGCAGTAGATTAACAACTGTACTGCTTAACATGTTAAGATAAAAACAATAGTTAAAGAGATGATCAGACAAGTACAACATTATGCTTTTCTTCTAGATAACTTCCGTACTATCCATGCTAGCTGTCATAAAGCAACAAGACTCAGATACACTGGACTTGCACGTTAGAATTCTGAGAATTAATTGTAGAAAATGACAAAGTACCGTAAAACTTGAGCATTCAAGTTACAATCTGAGCTAAAGATGAGTTTTCACTGTGTTCAAACTTGTGAGACAACAGTAATATGAGAAAGGCCGAGTAAGAATGAGTTGATCAGGGACAATACATGGATGCCAAACATTTCGCCCCATACATGGCCAAATAGTGAGCTAGGATTTATCTAGCTTCCCCTAATTAATTGGGAGTTGGGAGTAGTGCTTGTTTCTTCAGTTGAAGTATAATGATAAAGAAGCATAGCAACTAGAGCTGCAACATCGATTTAGGGTAGGTAGGTTTTCACGGTGTCAAACCCGAGAACCTCAGCTAATTTTGCCCATCCAAAGTTTGTTTAGTTTAACAAAGTTATCTTACGAATATGCTAAGCATACATGGATTCGATGATTAGCACTCAATAAAGGCGATAATTACATGTCATGGCAATGTCAATATATAAAGTACGACTTACCAACTCTCAATGGCTTGTTGAACTAAGTCAGATTTCCCACACTGATTGAATACTCTAGCTCTACCGAAATCTTCCTCAATTCCAAATACTTCAGGAGCTACGTTAGCACAGTTTTTACAGCCTGCAGGAAAATCAAAGTAAGCGATTCTGATGTACTAGATCATCGACATAACCATATAGTAGAATTATGGTTTTATCCATAGCAAGTACTTCAGATAGAGGAATCTACACTTCATCTTATCAAGCAGTACATGGGAGCTCTAATGAGTAAAATTGCATATGCATTACCAAGAACTCAAAACATTGTTGACACTTCTTGCAAGAGTAAACTGTAGACATACCTATGCAGCTAAACTCATCAACAAATGCATGATCCTTCGAACTAGAATCATCAAAGAAAGGGTTGATAGCAGACAGTGAGTATCCATGAATTTCATCATAAACCATGCGCTGCACAGGATCACTTAGCACCTGTACTGCAAAAAGTAAAACTTATTATCGAAGCACAGCAAGAGATTTAAATAGTTATTCATTCAAGCCTCAACTATCCATTGGAAGGGGAACCAACCTCATAAACCTCATTGATGAACATGCAGAAATTTGTGGTCTCTGGATCATCACCGCTCAAATCTGGATGGCAAGACTTCATGCAGTTGTAGTAAGCTTTCTTAATCTGCTCTGGGGTAGCATCTGGAAGCTATTAACAAGAGCAAACCAACAATAAGATACGTAAATGTCCCATAAACTAACCAATCTGAACAAAACTGAAAGCGGAAAAAAAAGGAGAGAAACTGAGAAACATCAGAAGTCAATCTGCCCCCTGAATAATTTTTCTACTTCTGGAAATTAATAGAATTATGTACATGGTCACTTAATAGTACAATATTGAATATTCTAAGCCAATCAGCCATTGTTAGTTGTTACTATTCTTTCCCTCCATTAAATACAACAGATTCAAAATTGACATCTATTTCCAAAATTTTCCAGACAACCAAACAGAACCCATGTTCCAAATTTCAAAGAATTACCCAACCCGCAACAGCCTAATAGTGGGACCAATATATTGTGCTATATCAAATATGTGATCTGTAGTTTCATCCGAGTTTGATCATGTGATCACATCCACTAATCACTCAATCATTCTCTACTCTCAGCAAAGCAACCATCTTTATGTTCTATTCATGAAATGCTAAAAATTCAAAATTTATTCATATTCCCTACATTTTCTAGGCAACCAAACAGAACCCAAGTTCCAAAATCGAAGAATTACCAGACCCAGAACAGCGTAATAGTCATCAGCAACAGCATCAATCGAAGCCGGACCCTCAGTCGCAACCCTGACTCTGCCGGAGCTTCTTCTCCGGCCACCGTGACCCGCCGAGCTCCACGAGCTGCTACTGACCCTCGCTAACATGCGCCATGGGGTTCTGGAGGACAACGAGCTGGGAAGTGACGGAGAGAGCAGTTGAGCCATTGACGGAGGAGGTGGGAGAATGAAGAGAGTGAGATTTTTTGGGGTGTTAAATGGAAATTTTAGAAATTTTGAGGAGGAAATAATTTGGAGCGGTGCTGAGGTGGCAGAAGCAGAGCCATTTGTTGGTCCAAGTAATGTCTGGAGAAATCTGGCACGTGTCACCTCGTGGATATCAGTTGCTTCACGTTTCATGCATATGGTTCTTGTCCGTATTTGAGACTTTGAGTTGCTTGCTTCGTTTGTTTATCCATCTTTCTAGCAAATACTCGGGTTCAAGAACGCTACCCCGTGTAGTAGAAGCTTTTAGGAATTTCGACGTAAGATTTAGAGCATGAGGGAGGTATAGGAACTGTCAGCCTCGTTTGGGATTCGTGCGCGGCACGCTGAGAAAAGTTAGACCTCCTAACCGTCAAAGTGGATCTTGAAGAAGACTCTACCTCTTATTGACTAATCACACGTCGACACATAGCGATGGTTTGGGGGATTTGTACGAATATTAGGTTAAAGATAGATGTCTTCATTCTCTCATTTATCGCTCTTTGTGGCTTCATCTCTCTACAACGTTTTTTAAAGTTTTCGTGTATGATGATGCACAAAAAGTCGGGAGTATTCTACTCCACTAGGAAGATGACGCGTGGCAAGGCGACTAGTTAAAGAGTCAGCGTAAGCCACCAGTCAAAGAGGCCTGACACCCAGGGCCCGAATTGAGGGGCCTTGGAGGTCCAGAAGTAGTGGGTCAATGGAACCCAGCAACGAAGGG
>JAYMTK010002840.1:0-13145 GCA_036897405.1 Pelargonium myrrhifolium | reverse complement strand
ATATATATATATATATATATATATATATATATATATATATATTGAGGGCAAAATTTCCAGGAAGCTTCCTCTGTCAATTTCAAAAAAATACTCCAATTATATATCTTCTCGCGGTTTCATCAGAATAATTTACAACAAGACAAATATTTATGAATTTGTGCAACATATTATGAATGCGTACAAACGTATTTGTGATAATAAAAACAATACACTTTTTTTTTTTTTTTTTTGGGTCCATGACGGTTCTGGATATTTTGCTCTTCGTTGAATGTGGTCAACCTGCAGAAATGGTAGCCGGAAACTTTGTTGTTTCGCAATATCCGCTGGAATCAGATGCTGATATATCACCACATCATTCTGAACAAATATTTGGAATAATCAGTTAATTTGTCTATTAGTTTAACAATTTTTTTTGTCTTCAATATTACAAAGTAACTTATATGAACCACGTCGGTATGATTGAGAGAGTTTTGCCATTCTTGCGGGTCTTAACCGGCTCGAATGAGTATTAGTCTGAGTCTAATATGACTTAAAGATGCTTCTATCGTATTGGTCGCGGACATATTTCGGAAACCTTACGGTTAAAACGAAAAAAAAAAAACTAATTTCCGTACTAAATAAATAAAATAAATGTGTTTCTTTAAATGATCGGTTACTTAAGCAAAATTTAGAAGAAAATTACACTAGATTGCTCGATAAAATGTTTAAATTGGAACTTTAAAAGAGGCAAAGCTTCTTTGAATTGTGGATTTCTCGTTCCTGCATATCTTTATGAAAGCACGTAAATTATCATCTTGCTCTGAAAAATGTAAATTAGATCGAACCTGATTAGTCGATAAGATCAACTAGTTTTATTAAATTATATTGCCGTATAAAATGCTAGATGTTGTGTATGTAGACATGATTTGTTGATGAGTTCGACTGAATCTAGTATATTATAGTAGATTAAATTACAATATTAATGCATAGTTGCATATGTTAGTTTATAATTTGGTGTCCATCAATTAAGATGAGTTGGGTCGATATCATTTTCAGACTCGGAATTGACCCAATTGATAAGAAAGATGGCACTGTATACATGATTGGTGTACCGTACAGAGTTCCGGACGGAAAAAACTACATCTACTAAAGAAAAATATATTATGAAATCAATTTAAGTAGGTCACTCTCATACATTAAATATTAAATTGCGTGAAGGATATTTAGGATTCAGATGAAGGGTATGCATGTAATTTAGTTAATACTCGCATAACAGTCAAACCATGACATAAAAATTGTAGGATACAATGAAAAGAAGTTGATAATAAATTGAAGTAAAAACCATTTAACAATGTATTCTGTAGATTCTCTGAACTCACTCAACAATGTGTATCAAACTTCCAAAGATGGGTGAATATACTACAACAGAGTATAATCAGCAAAGGAGATATAGAGAGCAACTACTTACTTCACTGCTCTGCCTCCTCGCTTAGTCTGAAAATGTCTACCGGCATCAAATATCAGCTCTGGCTTGAACCTGTATCGGCTGTTTCTCGAGGTTTGATGCAATAAACACGGTTGCCAACATGCTTTACTTCAAGGCCAGCGTCCTCGCAGCCGCTGAAGAAGAGCGACTCATCCTCCTTCCCAATTCTGCGCCTCCAACTCATTAAAAATGCTGGCCTAGGCAAACTGAGGCTTGTTCCTGACAGGAGAAATTGTAATTAACTGAATGAGATGCTCTACCATGATTTACAAAATTAAACGAGAGGATTTAACAGTGAAGTACCGTCATTCTGTTCATCCTTCACTGTGGGGATTGATTGCTGATCTCTTGGCTTGTAAGATTTCAGGAGAAAGCAAAGTGTTTTGATCAAGTTCGGGTACTGTTTCACATCTGTAGAAACCAAAAAAACAAAATGGTAATTTCAAAGAGAAGTGCGTTAAGATGTTTCTATTGCATTTGGTGAAGGTTGATAGAATGTTTCAGTAAGACAAAAGAGATACTCCATTGATCCCAAAATAATTGTCCATTTTCCCATTTCGAAGAGATTAAGAATTAGATAGGTAGAATTCGTTATTCCCCGTATGTCGTATTAAAATCTAAAAGACAGTTGAAGATACTAACAAATAAAATTTATTATTTGCTGAACTCATATTGATCATATTCGTCAAGTTTTATACTGAAATTTCCAAAATCATGAAAACAATACTTCAAAAAGCAAATTCCTAGCTTATCCCAAACCAATATCGGGCACAACAAGAGACCAATCCAAAAAACGCAAAAAAAATAAATAAATAAATAAAAATGTTGAAATTAAAACTATACCCTCACAGGAAAAATACAAAAGCAATGATCAAGCCTATGATTGCATAAATTTGCCAAATAGAAGCAAAAGGCATATAATCTGAATCCCTTTTGGGCTTTCCACTAAGACACAAGTTAGGAATGTCCAAATCTAGGGTTCAATGGAAATTATCAACAATAACAGTTTCATACTACCTCCGTTTCAAAATAAGTGTCGTTTTAGAGATTTTCACACATATTAAGAAAAGATACTAAATGTCCTTCTTGCCCTTAACTAAAGACATAAAAATCATCATTACTTTTGGAGTTATCTCTACAAACTTTTCATATTTCATATGAGACAAGAGAAATAAAATCATAACTAAAGGGTAATATGGGAAGTTCATGTGCATATGTTTATTAAAAGTAGAAAGTGACACTTATTTTGAAACAAAATTTGGAGTCTAAAACGACACTTATTTTGAAACGGAGGTAGTATAAAATCAACCTCTATGTGGCCCCTGCTCCTTCAATACAGTCAGTGATGTTACCACTGATATTTTAGTATATTACCTCCAGTAAGGATTGATTGGGAGATTTAAGATGAAACTGATTCATTAAAATACTTTGATAACAAACTCAATTTAGTGGATTCCAGAATAATCCTAGGGAAATTCCGGCTTTAGGCAGTCAGATACTTAGGTCAGGAGCAATGGCTGTTTCCATTTCATTTCCTTCCCTCTCAGCATCTTGTAATCTTTTCATAAAGAAATAAAAAATTGAATGTATTCAAGTTTGGTTGCTTGTGCTAGTCACATACATTTTGATAGGTAAAGCATATGATAGATCAGAAGCTTACATAGTAAGATATCACTAGCAATAACCAGGTCCCAATCCGGGTCAGCAGTTGGAAAGGTGTCTCCCCAAGAATCTGTAAACATAAGTGTACTATCTAGTCAAAAGAATCCTACAAAGCAAGAATAATAAATGATAATGAACAGTAAAGTTGACCGATATTATCTTCCTTTGTCTTTCAACCAGCAAGCCAAAGGAAACAACCAAACTTCACATAAGATCAACAGGCTAACATTAAGAATTAGAAAGTGAGGAAATGGTATGTGCAGGTTACTACACATGATCAATATATAATCAAGCCATATACCAGATCAATCTGCAGAAGATGGAGTCCATACAGAAAGCATATACAGTATATATGAGACACAGCTTAGTGGGACACAAGTACTCACGCTTTATGTGAGGAAGGACAGGAGTAATTCCATTTAACCTGCAATTATGAGCTATGTTATCTTCGATTTCTTGATCACTATAGTCTGATGTTGTGATATCTACTAGAAATGTTTTTTGGAGAAAAATGGCCAAAGCACCAGTGCCACTGCCATTGAATAGAACAATAATTATCAGTGAGTGTGCAAATGATATAAACATTCAAGTAATGTGCAACAGGACAAGAAACAAAATGATTCGAAATATTAGTGTAACTAGGATCTAAATTTTGAATCTATTCATATAGCCATGTCAACTTATATATCATAAAATATACATGAAATTTGAAATTTCTTTTCAAACTCAGGAGTTACTCGAAAAGGCTTTTAAGATTCATATTTGTGATTGGCCAAGAAATATGGACAATTTGGTTATCGGTAATCATTTTTTTATAAAAAAGGCAATCTATAAAAAAGTGTAACTAGGATCTCAATTTGGTGTCTATTCAAATATTTATGTCAACTTCTGTATCATACATTTATAGATGAAATTAGAAATTAGAAATTTATTCATGAAAATGACTCAAAAAGGGCTTAAATATCATATTTGCGATTGGCCAAGATATACGCACAATGAAATTACCATTAATCATTGCTGAGTAAACAAACGATGTGTAACAGGTACTTTGAGATTCTGTTTTGGAAATGGTGATAACCTGGCATGACAGGTTTGGTGATAAAATATTAGGATGGGCTTACAAAACTGCTCCATTGAGTTTTATTGGAGAGGAATAATAAAGAATTTGAGAATACTGAACACACTGTACTTAAATTCAGGGGTCACTTTACATAATGGAGGTCTTATGTGACTAATGTGTTCTGTTTCTCTATCATTATATACGAAAATATTTGTTCAGCTACCCTTCAATAAAATGTTCTTTTGGAATTGATACAAAGATTCTGTACATATATAAACGTATAGAATACTTAAAACTCAAACAATGAAGAACAGACCTGCCTAATTCAATGATGCGCCGTCCTTCTATCCACGACTTATGTTGAATTAGCCATTCTGCAAATGCAAATGTCCCTGGCCAAAGTAAATTAGCATTCAACTGATGAAAGGAGAACTCCCGGATCAGCAACTCCTGCATACAACCCAAAACACTGAAGACAGGCGAGAAAAGCCACAAGATCAAAAATCCAAAAAAACAGGTTAAAATATCACACTAAACTCAATAATTATATCCTCCTGTGATGAAATATGATTTCCAGTGCACATCATTTCCTAAGATTCCACATTTCACAGGCTAACTTTAAACCCAATAGTAAAAAACATATAAACTAAACCCAGCTACAAAACCATAATAGTCATATCATTTCCTCCAACTCAAAAAAACAGTTTAACTAAACCTAAACCCAATGTGAATTCGCGGGCACACATTATAAATCATTTCCCTCATTGTTCTTAAATTCAGCTTCTAAATTCTCACAAGCCTTAGCTGATGCATAAACAGTTGAGAAACAAATCAGAAGCAAAAACAATGAAGTTTTTTTTGAAGTGAATGAGCTCACCATTCCGGGAAATAGGTGCGTCCTCTCCTCGAAACTCTGATTTGTGTCTGACTTCGTAGCTTCCTCATCTGCTACAGTGTAAGTCGCTGCTTTAGGTTTGATACGAAGTAATCTACGTCAAGTTAAGGAAACGAGAGAGAGAGAGAGATAGTACCACTGGAGGTATCGTCGTCGTTAGCGAAAAGCGACGAAGGTGAGAACAGAGCTATGTCCATTTTTCTGCTTGCCGTTGCTGGAGAGCTTGTGCTCAAGCACAAACACTCAGAAAAGAAACCCCAATAGCGTAGAAATATTTACGGTTTACCAATTAACTTGGGTCGGGTCACTGTCAAATATGGGCCTAATTATGTGAGGCATAGTAGAATTTTTAGCATCCACCATACCATTACAACTGATGTTGAGGATTTGAATCTAAAATCGCTGAGGTTCGAAATTGTATGACTAAAAGTCGATTCAACATTATCAATTTTCGAATCAAAGTAGATTTGTCTCGTAAAACATACCGATCGAACTGTATTATATAGGACAAATCCGTTCATTTTACGCTAAAACCTCAAAATTTATCCGAAAGAATTTTTTTGATAAGCAGCAATGGATACTGTTACCATGGAGACTCGAACCTGAGATCCTAAAGAGTTTCAAAAAAACATTTCAACCGCTTGGCCCAACATAACATAGTTGTTCAAAAGAGTTTAATTTAAAAGGATTCAAACCTCTTTCGAATCGAATTCAAATTCCTCTTTGTCAATCTAAATATAACCAGAAATTCAAATTGTCCTTAATATTCATAAGATGATTGATTGAACGTAAAATAAATTTTATTGTGGGCTTGGTTACTTGGAGGCAATGTTCCGCAACATGAACACATGAGAAACTGTCAATTGCACAATTTTTCAGATAGAAAACAAATACACCAACTGTTCTTATTTTATCTGTGGAAAACAGAAAATGAAAACAAATTTCCATAGCTAAATGGATTGTTGGGACTTGCGAAAACCCACTTCCATTACAAGTCAAACAATCGATGCGCTGAAACAAAACTTCAAACACTAAAACTAGGTTATATAATTTTAATGTGAAATGTTTTGCTCCTAAAACTCTTTGGCTCCCATTATATATATTACATCAAGGGTAGCAAGCTCATAATACATACAAAGGGAGAGAAGCAAGCACAAAAACCAGCAGCAGCTGCGGAGGTTCCCGCCACAGCAACCTGACCAACTTTCACGGATGGTATTGGTATCTGCCAACTTCTATAAAACCAGGCTTTTCGCATCCGAATATGATATTCAATCCCAAAATCGAAAGATAAAACTAAGAATCAAGATGGCTGAGCGTGGGTGTATTCTTTAATGGGGAAAAACAAAATTTCAAGTGGAAAGCTGGAACTTGCCGCTGGGTTTTCTTCTTCTCCATCCCTGCATTTAGTCGAACAAAAGAATAATAATATTCAGGTACTATGCTCTCAAGCGTGCATGCACAAGGAAGAGAAGGCTTTGGAAACTTACAAAGAGCACGTAATATGCAAAGGTCAAACCTGCCAAGCTAATGAAGGCAATCTGAAACACATTATACCTGTCCGCAACAACATGTGCGCAATCGCCAATCAGTCGAGTAAACTATGCATGCTGAATCAGAAAAGGAAAAAAATGTACGAAGTAACTCACTTGTACAAATATTTAATCCCTCGAAGGGACTGCAATGTGTGCCCAAAGATTTCCTGTGCTGCTGTCGCTTGAGCATAGTATCCAAATGCTGTGGCGCAGAACTGAATCACACTGAAAGGGACAGAAAGTTAGTAATACCATAAAAACAGTTCTGTGGAATGACACTAACCATGGTACTTGGACATCTTGAAAAAAAAAAAAAAAAGGACAGAAAAAATGCAGATAGTGTTGACCCTACATGCATGTAAATCTAACTATGATGTGCAGAGACAAAAGCACGAAGGATATATATAAGCCTACCTGATAGAACAAAGAAGAATAAGTCCGACATTAAATAGGAAAGAGTTCATCAGAGTAGCTCCCCATCTGCAAAACCCATCCAATTGGTAAGCAGTCAGTGGGTGTCAGCTTAATCAGCAAATCAAAAACTAAAATATAAATAAATAAATAATCTAACGGGACAAAGTGCATTACTTCATGGGATGAATTGTAAAGAAAACTAATCGTAGACCAACCAGCGTGGCCCCCGCAATCACTGCAAGCAAAAGGTAGAAGCAAAAGAATGCAAATGCTGCAGTACCCAGAAGACCTGGAAAATTAGCAAAATCAGTTAATATTATTCATCAAATAGAAATATATGCAAGGAATTAGATAGAAGCAAGTATTTGTGAGTACCCCAGGCATCATCCAACTTGATAAAAACCACGTTTAGGAAAGAAGAAATAGGAGGCTTAATCAACAGATATAGGACGATGTGCACAATCCAAACCACCGAAACAATCAACCTAATTAAAAAGACACAAATTATGAGCTACGATAAGATGATCCATAATTGAGGTGGGGGCATAACACAAAGCATTGGCATCTATGTAAAATCTGAAATATTGAATCTCAAGGAATATCCCCTTGAGCATCAATTACTAATGCAGAAAAATAGAATAGGCAATCTACAATTAGAGTGGTGGAATCAACCATTCAAAAATACATGCTTACTGAAAATTCATGTTTCATCTTTTCCACATTAGAATATTAGATTAAACTCAAGACTTGAGAGTGTTCGCAATCCCAAGAAAACTCAGTGCAGCTGTTGAAATTTATGTAAGGTTTTCAGGTATCAATCTTGAGCAGGAAATACTTGTGAAAATTAAAGGAACCACTACAAACAACTACATGAGATGTGGTCAAGTTCAATAAACAAGGAACTGATATATTTTTGTCACAAGACTCGACCTCCTTAGTAGTCATGTTTTTATTCATATTATCCCATTCACACATTGAGCTGACTGTTTGCAATATTCCCAGATTCTGGACAAATATCCTAGAGACTGCTTTTAGATTATTTAATATGAAACAAGATAATAGCAAATAAACCAACATAAACCGTCATGAAGCCCCAATTATCTCTAGTAATAGAGGTGTAACATCAGGACTTACCCTAAAATTCCCAACACAAGGTTTGCCAAGTACCCAAGAATAGTCAAAGCCCAAGAAGTCTCAGCCTAAAATTAGGGAAGGGAATGAGAACATCAGAGTGAAGAAAATCAAAATGAATTCTTTTGCAAGTATGAAGATCAAGAGCCTCTATATTTCAGTATTACCTGTTCTCCTTGAGGATACACCTCTTCTAAAAGCTTTACATCTTCTTCCAACTGAAGCAACTCCTGTGAGGTTAACAAAGCAATAAGCCATCAAATAATCATACATAATAAATTAAACAAATCAAAATGAAAGAATATAGTTGCAGAAAAGAATAAGTTCACACTGTGGTGGAACAACCAATCCACATTAGATCAAATGGGACACAGGAAGAAATGAAAATACATGTGCTTAATTATCACAAGTAATAGCAAAGTGGGAGGGCCAGTGAGATCAAATCTAACACTCACTCCGTCCCAAAATTATAGTCCACTTTCTCTATAAAAATAGTCCCAAAATAAGTGTCCACTTTCTATTTGGTTAGTTAGTTATGCATGAATTACCAGTTGTATCCTTAAGATGAGTTGTTTAGAATCCTTGAGTTTATTAAGAGCACATGGGGTACGAAGGAGAACTAAACTCTAACTAACTCATACTTAATCTTCACAAAAAATACAAAGCGGGCAATTATTTTGGGCCGGAGGGAGTACTTAACTGCGCTATATATTTGGGTTTTCTAATACCTGATTTTACATGCCACATAGCACATATGAAAAAATATAATGCTCATATATGGAATAAACTCCTGAATATCGGATGCCAGTACCTTTTCCACTGCCTTCACATTTTTGCGCCATTTTCTACCCTTGGAACCACTTTTTTCTTCTTGACGGAGAGTATCAGCTGCTTTCTTTAATTCTCTTGCTTTTTTACCTAGATCGGTTGCTTCCTAAAACATTGACATCAATATCTATAAGCAACCACAACATTCAAGGACACATCATTTTTCCATCTCTGCTACATAAATAAATAATGTGTAAACATAAGAAAGAAGCACCTTTATATACTGAGAGCGAGTGATAACAGCCTTTGGACGTCGGACGAATGAAAATATGAGTCCCAATGGCAAAGAAGCAATTCCCACACCACCAAAAATCTAAATAAAACATTAAGAGAAAAATAATAATTAATTTTTCGGTAAATGCAAAATTTGATTGCATCTGTTATTGTTCTGTCCATTTGGGAATTTTCTTTTGTACTGAAGGATACTTAGGGTCAGTGCAGGGCATGCTTTCACCTTTTGAATTGTAACAACCAATTATGTAAATGAAACAGAATCTAAGCAGTAAATAAGATGCTAGAGGATAAGCAAGAAAATACATACCGAGAAAAGCACAGATCCAACAATGGTAGCCAGAGCAACAACATATTCTGGAAAGCTAGTTTGGATAGTCCATGTTTTCTCAGATGAAGGATTGGCCAAATATGCAGAGCACTGTTAAAAGGGAAAAGAAAAAGGAAACATCATGAGATTCAGGATGGAGTTCCTGTTTCTAATAGCACTTTTAAATAATATTTGATAAACAAATAAGCTCAGTTTCAGTGATGGATGAGTTGCAGTTGTGTCATAGATAACCAACTCTATAGAAGATAAACAACGGAAAAAGTACCGCGCTAGCTCCCTTTCCACCTATGCATTGTTGGGTGCTAGAATATTCCCATGTGCTTGGAAATGCAGCTATATTAGAAGAGAGATGTCTTACAGAGAAATCCACCTTTCCAACCAATCCTGGAATGCCATCAGAACAAAGTCAATAACGAGCTCTTGACATATTGAAATAATGAAATGTATACCAAAACAAAAACAAGATTTTCATGAGTATATCCACATGCCACAATCAATTACACCTTTTGAATGGAATTCAGCTCAGCTGGTTCAGCAAATGAAATGAGTGCCAAAAAACCGGAAAACCCAGAAATGACTAACCGTATAAAATTCCGAGCGCAAAAACACATACAACTGCCGTCGCCCCAACCCACAGCAATGCACTCTTCATCCGTTTGCCAATGGTCCTGCAAAACACCAACCCAATAAAATCACAAACCGCTTCATGAATTTTAATTAACAAACCAAATATAATAGAAATGTAGGTACATTGATCGATAAAGGTGTCACAAAACAAAACAAAAAAATTGTACGGACTTGTCCTGATCGCCTTCGTAGTAGAACATGGCGAAGGGGATAACGAAAAACACAAGCACAGCATCGAGAATATAGACGACGAGCCACAGATCCTTCATCGGCAAGGTGAGGTTACAAGCGCCATTATATATGGCATTCTTACATGCCTGCCGGTTCGCCACATCCGCCGGTAACATCAGAATCGAAATGGCGGCGATGGATAGGCCCAAAACGACGACGAATTTGGGAAGATACGCCTGGTTGGCGTCGTCCGGGTGCTGGTAATTGATCAGGAGGTACACATTGAAGATAAAGATGATGACGCACACTACAGCGGCGACGATAACGAGAGCGAGGTTGAAATCGCCCATCGCTACTCCACTACTCGGGACTCTCGAGAATCAAAACGAGAAGAACCGCATCGATCGTAGAACAAAATAGGGTCTCTTTGGGGAAAATTGGAATCTTCTGCGGCGATAAAGCGAAGGAGATGATGGAGTGGCTCGCTCCGGCGAGGTGATTTGGTGGATTGACGTGTGAGGGTGAAATTACTAAAGTGTCCTGATCAGAGGAGCAAACGGCTTGGATGGTGTGAGGTGTGAATGGGGAAGTGAAATGTGAAAGAGGTGTTTGTCTTGTAGAGGAACAGTCTGGCTTTGGTCGTAGTAGCGATGAATTGATAAAAACAATTTTTATGTAAGAACGGCTCGCGCGCAGTGTGCTCCGCGGCGGAAGAATAGCTGTTTTTAGAATTGAACGTGAAACTACGCCGTATTTGTTTTCTTTATTTCGTACTACCACAGTCATTCTACATTTTGCGTATAATATAAAGTTTGAAACAATTGTTAAATTATTATATACGGAGTAATTTATTGGTCTTAAAATGGATGTACAATATGAGTATAAAAAATGTATAATTTGTGAATAACCGTTAATATTCTTAGCACTTACTTGGTCCGTGTCTTATTTTCTATTTTGAAAATTATTAAAAAAAAGTTAGTTAGTGTGATATATATACATTTATATCCTCATATATACAGGGACGAATGCAAGAAGGAGTTTGTGGGGCTGTTGCTCCCACTTAACTTTTCTTTTTAAAAAATTATCACGTATTTTTATTACTTTTTTCGTTTTCGTCCCTACTAATTTTTAAATTTTGTCTCCACTGAAATATTATTTTTTCAATATATCCTATTAATTTATAACATTTTTCCTATGAGAAAAAAGAATCTCAGTCATGATTTATTGGCCGAGACTCTCAGCCAATAAATCATGGCCAATGAGGTGATGTCACGTCCCTAATTAACACCCATATCCGCCTCAATGAATTTGTGGGCGCGGAGCGCCCGCCCGAATCTATATTTCTTTGTGTCTTGGCTGAGAAACCAGGCACTCATTCCTTATTATCCCTTCATTTTTATTTATAACAATAGTAACAATTAAAATAAATAAATAAGAACAGATGTTCACATCTGCTCATCAAGCATCATCCTCTAAAACTGGAACCACACACAAAAAAACAACAATTCACATTCCCAAATCCTTTTGCTGCCTCCATCGCCGTGTCCCGCCGCCTGAGATTCTCGATCTCGGATCTGCTCCGGTCGACGACATTTTCTTCCACGGCCATCACCTCTCCCACCCCCTAATCTCCCCTCAATTTGTCTCCTCCTGCTCCGATCGACCCAGCTCCGACGTCGATTTTCGTTGCCAGAGCACCACGCCGAGTTTGTGCGCCTCTTCCTCATTTCCTTATGTCGTGCCTCTGCCTCTTCTCATCTCCGCCGCCGAGCTCCACAACGGCCTCATCTCCGCCGCCAAGCTCCACCTCATTCTTAACAAGATCTGGCTTAGTCGTGGCTAGATATGAGCTTTTCGTCTCCGGAGAAGAAGACCTTCATTCTCATCATCTTCTCCGAGCTTCGTCGTTTCGTCTTCTCCGATCTCCGCCTCCTCTCTGGTCCGCTTCAACCAGTGGATGGATCTTGGACGTCGTCGATGGGTTATAGGGGACTAGTGATTGGAAGATGGGATCCAAAAAAGAGCATCTCAATTGCAGTTGCAGTTGTAATTGGTAGCTTTGTAGGTTCACTGAAGTGAGAGGGTTAGGTTTGGTTGTATATATAATTGAAGAACTAATTGGTGATGTATGGTTCTCTCAATTGAAATCTGGGTCACAACTTGATTGGGTGGATTTGTTAATTTGATTTTGAGATGTTTGTGGTGAATTTGTTTAATTGATTTGGTGGATTTGTTAATTTGATTTTGATGCATTTGTTGATTTGATTTTGTTAATTTATTTGTGTTGGATTTGTTTATTTTCAATTTTTAGATTTGAAATTATGTTCATAATTGTTATTTGGATTTGTATTTTAAACAAAAAAATAAATGCTGTTTCTGACAAGTCTTTGAATTTTTTGGCAAACTTTTGAAGTTTTCGGCCAAACTTTGATGAAGTTTCCAACGAACTTGTTCTTGATCAATGAAGAAGAAGGGTATAATAGATATTTTCGGAAAATATTGAAGTAATGTGTATGACACATGATGAGGGAGTAAAATTTCGTCAAAATTAACTGACGAAATGAAAAAAATTTAGTTCAGGATAGTAATGTGTAACGAAAAAAAGTTTAGGGTAGTAACGTGCAAATGGAAAATCTAAAAGGCTAGTAACGTGTAATTAGCTCTAGAAACAATAACACTCATTTTGAGAAGAATGAAATACTATTTTATTATAACTAATTGGGTTAAATACATTTGCCTCCCCTGGACTGGACAAAATTATGGTTTTAGCCCCTGTCCTCATTCACTTATTGATT
>JAYMTK010002839.1:0-13146 GCA_036897405.1 Pelargonium myrrhifolium | reverse complement strand
ATCTGTCACGCTGATTTCAAAATCTCCGTCTTCTCCATCTTCGGTTGTCTCACTCTGTTTTTGTTTCTCATTAATTTTTCTTGGGTTAATCTGGTTTAGATGAGTCCTCCAGACTTGAGCTATGATGGTATTCGCTTTGGTGGGTATCAAAATTTGAACTTTTTGCCTCCTCCTCCTCCATCTATGATGGTGATGGGTCATCCAGCAGAGAGAGCAGCAATGGTTTTTGATGGCCATTTTGGGGTTGAGAGAAGAGGACTTTCTTTGAACCTTGCTGATGCAGAGGAGGGTCAAGCTAAGAGCTCTGCAGCTGGAAAGAGTGGCCACACCAAGCTCTGTGCTCGAGGCCATTGGAGACCAGCCGAAGATGCTAAGCTCAAAGAGCTTGTGGCCCAATACGGCCCTCAGAATTGGAACCTGATTGCTGACAATCTGGAAGGAAGATCAGGTATTAAGTCTAAAACACCTATTTCAACACTACTCTAAAAGTTTTTTCTTTTTCAGATTTTTGGCTTGTTTTTGTTTACCCTTTTGAAAGAGCTCCAAAATGACTCACCTTTCTTGGTTTGAGTCTTCTTTTCTAGACTCATTCAGAAAATGGGTTGATTCCTAAATATGTTAAATTTGGAAAAGATTAAAACTTTCTTGATTTTCAGGCAAGAGTTGCAGGCTGAGGTGGTTCAACCAGCTGGATCCAAGAATCAACAGGAAGGCTTTCAGTGAGGAAGAAGAGGATAGGCTTTTGGCTGCTCACAGGCTGTATGGGAACAAATGGGCTATGATTGCTAGGCTATTCCCTGGGAGGACTGATAATGCTGTGAAGAACCATTGGCATGTTATCATGGCAAGAAAGCATAGGGAGCAATCAAGTGTGTACAAGAGGAGGAAGCCAGCTCATGCTCCTCTTCCTCTTCCTCTTCCACCTCCTCAGTTCCTTCCCAAGGGCTATGATGTTGCCTTCCAGAGCAACAATAATAATAATGCATGCAGTGACTCAACCAATTCAAGCAGTACCACTAGAGATGAGTCTGCTTCTACTTGTACTGATCTCTCACTCACACCCTCCTCAGCCAGAGGACCCACTGCTGCTCTCTTCTCAAGGTTCAGTCCAAATAGGCAACACCCACTGACACCACCACATATTGGTATGTTAAGTTCAACATCATTTCCCTGAATATTAATTTGAATTAGATATGGTGAAGAAGATCTTTTGAGACTAAACTTTGTTGTTGTCATCAAGTATTTTCAGCTGCAGGTGGAGGAGTATTTATGGGTCAAACTGGGTCAGGTTCAGGTCATTCATATTCAAACTCAGAAGTATCTGCAAGTGAATCAATTGACACCACCAACAGGACCAATCCCATCTCATCTTCTGAGGAAAATGAAAATGAAAATGAAAATGGGAGTGATCAGAAGAAGAAGCTCAAGGTGGCCTTCTTTGACTTCCTTGGAGTTGGAGCCTCTTGATGGTCATGATTACTCATCAGCAACATTTAATTTATATTTTGGTCTATGATATCATAATTTTAGTTGAAAAAAGAGAGAGTGGTCTTTGCTGTAAATAGAAGAAGAGATTGAGATAAAAAGAAATGGTAAAAGAAGAGTAGTTATGAGTTTGATAAAACAATTAAGCAGCAACAACAACACAACAAAGAGAGAGAGAGAGACTTGAGAGTGAAACTGTTGTAGAGGTGGTTGTTGTTGTTGTGATGTGGGCATCCATCCATGTTTAATGACTTTTCAAAGCTTTTGCCTTTGCCAAATTTGTCTGTATTGACCAAGCATGTTTTTCCTGTTTGCCGTTGTTGTCGTTAAGTGGCACCACTCGTGTACATTGTGTTCTGTTACTAATATGTCGACACAACTCACAAGTACTATGTAAAGTAGTACTAATAAACAAGCCCACCTGACCCATTAATTACTAGTAAGTACTAGTACTGCTACTACTACACTCCACTCTGAGAGAGCCAGAGGTTACATAATGGGCCTGTGTTGGAATGGGCCTACATCACGTGGGCTCTACTTATCAGTTTTATAACCAATGGATCTGCCTTTGGAAACACAATGTGCATAAAGAACACAATAAAGTAGAAAATACTAAAAATAAGAAATGTGAACATTAGGAGATAGTTTACAGGAAGTAAATTAAAATATCTTAACCTGGCTCCAACACTAGACGTTGACGTTGGCATTTGATTCTTCGTCATCCTCAATTGGGCGGCGTTGAAGAAGAGGAACTGATGTAGGCCAAGAAGGCAGCTCGAGTATAAAGATGTTACGTTCTGATCCTGAAGACTCTCGAATCACTTCAATTGTTCTATTCCTTAAATTGCACAAACACGTAGAAGACATCAAAGGAACAGTACATGACGGTTAAATAAAACACAAATACAATAGTTCTTTGTCATGTGAAGGGATTGCCGATGTAGTAAACACTGTGATCGATGTGATCAATCTCGGTTGGACAGCACAAAACTAAATCTTTAAATGTTGAGAGAACATAAATTGAAGTAGTTGGCAATTCCTTGGACCTGGGAAGCCCAATTCGTTGTTGTTAGATATTGTGTTAAGAGAACAAATGGGAGCTCATTTTGATGGATGTTTCGCCAACGTCGTAGAAAATATGAACCAAGAGATGAATCAGTATTGAGAATAGAGAACCAACGTTTGGAGATGCATTTACAACGAATTGCATCCTTAGAAGAACCAAGTCCACACAAAATTTCTACCAATAATTCATCGATGTTAATGATGAAGCTAGAATTTTCTTGTTACTGTCCACCATCATCACTCCTTCTTAAGTCTCGTTGGTTTGTGCAGTTGATGTGTATGTGGCTGCTTTATAATATATATGCTTGACCCTAATTTATTTAGGAAACAAATTACTAATTATGTGATATTTAGGAAACAAACTAATGTCAAATTTAGATACACAGGACTCTAATTTAAGTAGAATTCTGTTTCTTTTATTATGTGATGTTCTCGGCCCGTTTTGAATGGGTGGCCCAAATACGTTAATCCATTTGCAATGTGGGAGAGAGGAACTGAACATTTATTTCCATCTCTCCCTTCTTTACAAGAGCAAATATATAGGCCCAAATACCTTAATTCTGTTTCTTTTGTGTAATTAAAAAAAGCAAATATTCAAATAAAAATTGAAACTGAAAACCAAAAAACTCAAAAAAAAAAAAAAAAAAAAATCAATTAATAAGTATTTTAAATTCTTAAGTTTACAAAAAATGGAAAATTGTTTTAAAAGAACAGAAAATGAAAACTGTTTTCTACAACCAAACGCATCATAACACTCAGTATTAATTGGTACTGGGCTATTGGCGAATTCATGTGGATATTAATGGAAACTTACTACTATCATTTCTAATTGTTCGGATTTAGCTACATGCTATATAACTTATATTATATTCTTTCAAACACTCAACACTTAAATTTGTTGTTCCTCATTGAAGCTATCAACTAATCGTTTTTTTTTTTGGAATAAAGCTATCAACTAATTGTAAAAGGGAGAAATGTTGAGTTTCTGTTATTGATGATTAGAAGGTTTTAAACTCTTTACAAATATTTAGTAGAGCAAATGGTTGATTTTATTTGGTCTCTGCAGTGTTTCTACATTTGTTAATAAGAAAAAGTTGTAAACTCATTGCAAAACTTGTTCTTCCTAATTATCTTTTGTGTAAATGGGTTTGACAAATTGTTGTCGAGTTTTCAAATACATTATTGATTATCGTTGTAGCTTAATTATCAAAATTCAATTAAAGACGACTAACTTAGGTTGTGGTCACAACTCAATTCCTAACAATAAATTTCTCAACCAGTTTTCATCTTTTTCTGAGACTTCTAGTGATACGAACTTTGATTGTATAGTGGAATTAGTTAAACATGTTTGTATCTTTAAAGCTCACCACCAATGATAAATAAGCATTCAAATGCAAGAATTAAGCATCAAAATTTGAAAAGAAAAACAAGGAAATAAAAATAACAGAACTCTCAATAGAAGCAAAACACAAATGTAAATAGTAAGTTGATACAAAATTAAAGAAAATATTAAATGTTTAACGAATCCCAGTTAGAAATTGAAGAAGAAGATATGTGTTAGATTTGGTGGGCTATGGGTATGGCCATATATATCATATATAGGTGCAATAAACTAAATGAGAATCAGAATGAGAAAGATCCATACATGTATGTTGAATTTGGTTTAAGGCAGTCAAGATTGGTCAAGACATGTGAGGTTGCTGACTGTGTTTTTTGTTTTATTTTTCGCTTGGTTAGCGTGTAATGTCAGCATCTGACTTGCAATATATCAGTATTTAAAGCTAAAATCTAACATCATCATCGATCACATCTCTAACTTGTTTAATTTTAACACATCACATCTTTATTAATTCGTTACATTTAAATTGTCAGTTACCAACTTGAACATGAATTTAAATTTTCACTCATTAATATACTCCAAAATATATTTTATATACAAAGAAGAGTATGAATCTTGAATTCAACAGATTGTTCGCTCACACAAATTAGTTTTGATTAGTATAAAAAAACTTAAAGTAATTTAATAAGTCGAAATTTTATTTTTGGCTCACATTCCTCTCTCTATGTGTGTGTATGTATACGTTGAGCCCATGTAGGTAGTACTGTAATGAGATGTTCTTCAAAGCTCCTCAAGCCATTTGTCATACATATACAGTACATTAACTAATAATTTATGTTATTTATTTATTTATTTTATTTATAATATTTATTCTTAATACTATTACATAAAATTAAGCGTATTGTCACAGATCGAAAGAACCGGTCTCATGTGGTGTGCCAATTACCTCCTGAATTTGGAGAAAGGATTCGACTTTCTTCATGAACGTCAAACACAATAAACACAAATTTGGGCAACAAGTTTATACATGTATAGTGAAGTAAAACTGATAAGCATTTGAACAATAAATATATGAATATGTCATATGTTGAAACCACTCAAAAGGCTCCTATGTGAGGAACATTCTTTCATTTTGTATCTCTTCCCTACACACGCCCACACACACTCAATCCAAAGATGCCATCGTCGCAAAGTTGTGCTATTATCACTTTCTTGTGCCTAGCACTTCAGTGTACCCCAGTCAAATCATATACATAAGGGTACAAGTTGGTGCAACACCGTTATCAGTTCCTTTTAGACCTTCATAAAAAGCACACATTAGTCATATTGGAGCACTAGACGCATAAGGAAGACTCATTCATCGATTGTCACATCCACGCTTGGCCCCTTATCACTTCCTAGCTATAAATCACATCATGAATCGTCCACATGCGCCACAATGATCTACTGAACTCCCAAGCTTGCTATGATATCGAGAGAATCGGCCTCTTGCGACGTCCTAAACTCTCACATTGATCCGGAGGAAGGAGTCATGTTTATCCATGAGTGAAACACAATAAACACATATTTGAACAACAAGATTATACATGTGATTCGCCATAAAAAATCAAAATAAATTTGAGCAACGAGATAGCGACGCGTGGCTCGCTCGATACTCGATCATTGGCCGCGTTAGCAGGCTTAGGTCAAACTTCAGGTCAGTCAAAAACCCGGTGATGCCAAAAGGTTCGTGCCAAATGACCGTGCCAAAAGATCCACGCCAAGAGGACTACACGCCTTGGCGCACAACCTTGGCCACGCCTTGGCGCAAGGCCTTAGCCTCACCTTGGTGCGAGCGTCGTCCTCCTTCCCCAACATTCAAGCGTGCCTTTCCTTCATCTGCACCTTTAATCTGGGAGTAAGATACGCCTTAAGCAAGCACTCGAGTGCTAGGGCATCTCGAATATGAAAGCATCACTCACTTGAGAGCGAGTCAAGCCTAAGGCTTCATCAGGAGAGCGAAAGGCAATAAGGGCCGAACACTAAACGTCGACCTAAGGACCGCATAACTCAACGAGCTGAGACTTGATCACTGGCTTGCTGACGAGTAGTTACAGTAGACAAAAGAGAGTAAAGAACTAGAAGGCCCGTGGGCGCCACCTTGACACCATTGAATCAGAATGCACCACATGTTAGGTAAACCCATGAACTATATAAGGAGTTATGAGTCAAAGGTAAATGGTCTGTCAATTTCATACTTGGATAGTCTCTGTATGAATACGAAAACACTCTCAAGCTTTAGTCATGTTCATCGCGTTCTGCGTACGTTCTTCAAATTATTGCGAAAACCTCGAATCATATTAATTAAATCTTGTTTGTGTGAAGATCTCATTCTCACATCGCAAGCGGTCCTCCGGACACAAATCTAATGTTTTCTTTTAATGGTGCGTTCTATGCACATGCAACAAGTAACGACCGGACGAGGATCATCTACTTGGATCACTCACCATACATAACAGATACTTGACTCGATTGGACTTATCTTGACATTGGATCAGAAGACTCCTACGACGACACACTAGCTTTAACCAAATGAAAATAGTCTAATCAACTTGTATTATGAAGTAACACTAGTTATCATCTAAAAATAAATACAAGAGTATGTCACATGACAAATAACACTCACAAAACATATAAAGAATAGGCATTCTTTCAGTATGCAACAATATTTCATCAAGTAAATGTCGGATCAATTTGTATGAATTTGTTCAATCTTAACTTGAGAGTAGCGTAGGTAAAATGTGAATTAACGGAGGAACAATGTAATAACCTCCCTGGATGATAAAAAAATAATGTCAAGTTGTTAGTAAGTAGTAGTATATAGTAGTATATTTGAGCTGAGAAGTAGCTAGGAAACAAGAACAAGTTGAATCCACGTAATGAGACACAGTAATCAAAAAATCCTGTGAAACATAAATATAAATGTTAGATTTGCAGCTTCCAAATCATGAGGTCGGATTAAACAAGTACAACACATTGGATGCCCCAACTAGGTTGACTGAAATGTTTCCCAGTCAAAACAGTAAAAAAACAAAGCATCTAGAAACCATAGAATCTAGGAGTGATTAATTAATTAAGTATTAGCACTAATTAATTAATGGAATATTAATCCGAGAAGACATTGACAACCAATAAAACTGTGAAACTTCAGTTCACATGGTATTTCTCAGCAAACGTGCCCTAATGTTTTGTGATTACTTTAAACTAATTACCCACACAAACATCCGTCTCCTTTGGATTGGTTATATAGGTCGGTGTTAGCGCCACATTTATTTTATTTATTAATTCTTGATTTCTGAGGCTTCCATTCAGTGGAGAATCCACGTACTTCCCATGCATTTTCATTTTCAGTCTCACCAACTTTTTTTTACTATTTAAACATTACTTTACAATACACTTCTGTCTGTAAATGTATGTCTTAACTTTACAAAACAACTGTCATTGTTATATGTATAAATATATATAACTAGTTTCTTTTTTATTAGTATACTTTTCTTTTTTATTCAACTCAAAATGGTAACATGTATGTATGTAATGGAAAATTCCCAGGTACCCGAATAAGTATTTGTGATTGCGAAACACACTTTGAGAGAACTCGTGTCAGTAGCTTTTTTTCTATAGAAAAAAGTTATCTCATCATTTTAGGGTCTATGTGTCTTTTTAAATTGAATATAAGTCCTCATAAATTATTTATAAAAGTACTTTATTTCAACTTAATAATTATTTAATCAATTCTAACTCTGAGAAAATGTATATGATCATTTTTGCATTGAGGATAATAAAGTGACATTGTAATTGTCTTTCTCACAGTTTTTGAACAAGTAAACACCAATTGAATCCAAAATTAAGGTAGAGAAATAAGATTAAGTACATGAAAATGCTAGATAATAAATGAGATTCCTAAGACAGGAGTCATCATGAAGCTACTGAGTTGGAGATGCAGTGTTAAGGACTGCACAACCAGTTGAGGAGTGACCATATTATGGAATCTAAGTTGATTTTGTTGGATGTAGAAGCAATAGAGAAAGTTGAGGATTGGATCTTAGCAGTGGCGGAGCTAGGGATGAGATGCAGTAGACAGCTGATCACATCATCTCCTAAGTAAATTCGTGACTTTTTCAATGAAAATTTCAGTAATTCCTCCTCATTGACATCGATCTTGGGTTCCATATATACTTGGTTGCCAACTCATTATATTCTACATCCCGGCTCCGCTACTGGATCTTGGCAATGAATGATGGAATCAGTAGTTACATTGAAGACTAGATCTTACTCTCCTAGCTAGATTACATTGATCGAAGACCACTAGATGTGTCATAATGTTAAATGAAAAATCAAGATCCAAAAGGAGAAGGAGATGTCAAGCCAGGAGGAGTGAAGCTTAGCAACTGTACGTTAGGGAGAGCACTAAAAATTGATCACCAGTTGAACACTACACTAGTGTAAGATATGGATACTGATCAAGAGTCAAGTCATAGGACTAAATTATTATGTACCTATAAATTAAGAAATTTATATACATAGAGCTGAGAATTGGAATCTCTTGCTTAAACAATAGAGGGGTGTATTTCATCATAACTTGTAAATATGTGTTCATTATAAGATCTAAGATGTTGTGCTTTCTTAATTTATTGATAGTGCTATATATTCTGTACATGTGGATCAATCAAGAAGGGGGGAAAGAGTCAAGTTGTATATATGAGTAATATTATGGAAGACATTAGGGCTTTCTGAGCTAGTTATTTTGAAGTAGATAGTATATATAATTATGTAACAGGAAACATTTAATTAGGTCAAGCTCATTATCTTTCATTTATAAAAAAGGAATGGTTAGAACAAATTTTGGATAAACCTAGCTCTAGTCATTTTATACATACTCTTCTCAACATATTATATATATTTTTTTAAGTTTGAAAACTTAACTTTAATGTCCCAAATATAAATTTAGGTAAATGTATTAGAAATGGGATTGTCATGATAATTAAGTACCAATCTAATATAAAATCAAATACAAAATATTGGATTGCATAATGAATTTTATTGAAGCAAAGCAGGGAGATGAACATGATAAATACAAAACTACAAGTAGTCATTTTTTAACTTCTTTTTCCAGAAATCTAGTTTTTGACAGCTGACACTGTCTGGCTTGCTTAGAGCTTTCTTTAGATCATATATATGTAATATTAAGGTTTGGGATAAGACAAGAAAAATGAAGAGAAGGAATTAAATAGAAAACATTTAAAAAAACATATAGCTATAGCTATATTTTGTTCCTCATAGTCACAAGATGTACTTATCATATGACTAGGAACCACAGAGAATAAGCTCCAACTGGTTGGTGTGCAGCTTTTCAATCCCTTCTATGTTTGTCTTGAAACCTGCAACACCAAATTTTAGCATCAAAACCAGTTGTTTTACTTAGCTAGATTAACTAATACATAAATATATCATTATACAAACAAAAAAAAGTTTAACTGAAAGAGACTGATATATATTCTAGATTCTGATGATGCCACAAATCTCATTGTTAATTCATAGTACTATTTACAAATCCAATTTAATTCAATTTATAAGTAAACCTATTCCATATATTTTTATCAATAAACTAATTGTTCATCATGTATTAGCTTGCTCAGAAGAGATTGTACGTATATATCAGACTCGAAACAAAAAACAAACCAAATAGGAAGGAGAAAAGAAAGAGGGTGAAGAATTTTACAAACCTAATTAGTTGAACTCTCAACATTATATTTTGCCAGAGAAATTGTAAATTGTCTTTCAAAACAAGAGTATCTTATAAGTGCACATAAAAATTGTCAATTGAAAATGTTTCAAAATGTGTCTCAATATTATTTAAACATTTTAAATTTCTTACCTACATTTATTAAAATATTTAGACACAACGTCAAAAATAATATCAACAAACACCAACACCCATCAAACCAAGTGCTTTAAAGCGTTTGGATTTCTTTAGAGATCTTAAATTTGAATCCCATCAGGAATGTTAGTATTACAGAAGAAAAAAAAATCAACAAACATTGAAATATATTCGAGGTATATATACCATAACTCTCGAAACGACTCTAAAAGTAGGTGTTTGTTGTGAAATCAAAGTGCGCTATACGACTCAGCCGCTAAGGCTTTGGTTTAAATTTTCCTTTAGAAACCCTAGTATATTCAAATTGAATATAGTAATGGAATCAAAGTGTTATCATATTTGGAATCTTGAATTGATTAACTAATTAATCCAAGTACAGAAAAGTAAGAGAAATTGATAATTGAAGTGAGAAAGGAGAGAATCCGGGAACTCCAAAAAATGGGCAGTGTATCCGGTCGATTAACCACAAAAGTAAACAAGATGAAGAGACAAATGCATAATTATTAATGATAGAGAGAAAACATTGAATCTGGAAGCATGCTTTTTGAAGATTGATTAATTAAATTGATATATATAAACAAGAATTATATGTAATTAATGATATTGCTTACGAGGAAATAGCTTTCACCATGCTGCAAGGTCTGCAACAAGAAGCCAAATTCATTGATGGGAAGTGGCACACCTGAGGAATGAACCAACATTACATCTTCACCAAACATTGCTTTCATGTCTAGTGGCCCTCTTGGCACTTCTGTTGCTACTCCATTTATAACCACTGCCACAAACCCTGCATTTGTTCATCATCATCATCATCAACATATAATTATTCACACAATTTAATTTAATTTAATTTAATTTATCTATGCTTCTTCTTCTTCTTCTCCTTTTCATTTTCAAAGAAATTGACAAATAAAAAGTCAGAAGAACTCATTTTCAGCAGAAAAAGAAAGTCCAGTGTTTTCATGGAAAAGTGCAACACTTTCATGTTTTTCAAACACCAAAAACTGTCAGATTATCAGAAAAGTTGCCACTACTTTATTCTGCACCTACCAGTCTGAAAGCAATTTTTACCATTTCTGAGTTAATTAAATATAATAAAATTATAGAGTCAATAGTAACATTTTGGGGAAAAATAATGAAATACCAACAAGATCATTAACAAATTAAGAGATCGACGAAAATGAGACAATTTTATTATTATTACAAAAACAAAAATGTTAGTGTAAACTGACGATCAGTGCCATGCAATTACCGGATTGGTAGGGCAAATTGGAAGTGTCCGAAGGGCACAAAACCGTTGAGTGGTCGATTTCCGGGAAGCCCAATTGGCCGGAGAGCGAGAAGAGGTTGTCGTCGGCGATGCCACCGCACGAAGAAGAACCGACCAGGCTGTTATAAGAAGGTGCAAACGACGTCGGAGAAGGAGCCAGTGCAGCCGCCGGAACCGAAAAAGAAGCCATGTTATTGGCCGTACCATCATTTTCATGAACATATTGGTTGTGGTTGTGGTGAAGAATTGCATGAACACCGCCACTTCCTCCACTAGTACTGATTGGTTGGTGGTGCAGCTGGGTCCTCTGATCTGCTCCGCCGGAGCCGGCGAGGCTGGCAGCCTGCAGCTGGCGCTGCCGGCGGCGGGACCTGGAACGGCGGTTCTGGAACCAGTAGAAGACATTGGCGTCGCCGACGGAGCCAAATTTCTCGAGCAACTTTCTTATCCGGACGGTCTCGTCTTTGGGAGGATTGACCATGCCACTGTTGAAGATGGATTCAAGAATCAAGATTTGCTCCGGCTTCGGAGTCCACCGCGATCTCACCGGTTCGTTGTTGCCGTTGCCGTTGCTGGGTTTACCGTTTCTGTCTGATGAGGCATGACCGCTTGGACCGTCTTGGCTTTGATGATCTTCCATTACTTAAAGAAAGAAGAAAAAGAAAAGAAAGTGTTGGTGAAGCTTGGTTGCTAAAACCTAGATATAAAAATCAAGAAAATGTTGGAGAATATATATAATAAGGCACATGAAGATACATAGTAAACAGTGTTGGAGAAATGGAGCTATATAAAGGGTGGGAGGGTGTGAGATTACGATATTACCCCCATGTACGTGGTGGTATTAAGTCTCATATTGCATCATCGAGGCATGTCAGTTTTTAGATTATATGTCTTCCAATTGCAAGTCAACCGCCTTTCACACAGTTGATTCATTTGGTTGTTCTGTGTTTAAACATTAACGGTGTATGTTCATTACAGTAAACATACTTATGTCACTTATTGACATGAAATGTATTAGATAACATATTTCTCTTTAATTTTTGTATTAACATAAATATTCTATTCCTTTTTCTATTAAGTTAGTTATGCATGAATTGATAATAATATTTTTATAAAAAGTTATTAAATATCTCTCGACACATGATCACGAGAATACAATAGTAAACATATCATACTAATTAACTTTTTCTTAAAATAAAAAAAAATACTTATTTTAAAACGGATGGAGTATAATATAACCATTCTATACATAAAAAATTTCACTAGATGATATTGTATTTGTCATGTTAAAATTTGTTTAAACTTGATTTTAATCATAAAAAGTATTATTATATTATAATGTCTGGTCTCGTAAAATGTCACATTTTACGCTTAGGTGCACAAAAGAAATGTTTACCAAACACATTTCAATATTTTAACATATTTTTATGTCCATTTAAAAATTTAATTTTCCACTCATTTTAAAATGTTTAAACGTATAGGATTAATTATTTTTTAATCTTTTGAACTTGTCTGTATTTGCATGTTAGTTCTTCAACTTATGTTTTAGCCATTCTAGTCCATGTACTTAAATTTTTTTTTTCTTTTCGATTTGGTCACTCTGACCGTCTGCTCCCAGTTGTATTGTGTCACGTCACCCTCCCTTCCAACTCATTTTTCCACCTCAGCTTGTCCATATTTGCATTCTCGGACTTGCGTTTTAACCATTCTAGTCAATGGACTTAATTTTTTTTTATTTGGTCCAACTGACCGTCTGCTCCCAGTTGCATTGTGCCACGTCACCTCCCTTCCAACTCATCTGTCCACCTCATCCCTTGTGAAGCTTTTAAAAAACTCTTCTATATAACATATTTTCTCAGCCTCACACACCCACAACCCATTTTTTTCTCTCCATATCTTGAGCACCGGGCACTACAACACCGACCACTACAACACTAGCCACCACAACATTGGCCCCTCCGCTTCGAGGCTCTGACATCGCGCCATGGCCATGGCCGCCGGACATTCTCGCCTCCACCAGATTTGGCTCTCCCTCTTTTAGATCTGGCCTTGCCTCCACCACACCAAATC
>JAYMTK010002838.1:0-13147 GCA_036897405.1 Pelargonium myrrhifolium | reverse complement strand
TTCCTAACTTTCTAACCTCTCACCCACGTCCGCTTTTGAACTTAGTTTAATTTTAAAATTTTATTATTCTGTATTATTTGTTTTCTGAAACAATTTTAAGTTTTTTTATTGCATTAAAAAAAAGTGTTTCATTAGGAAGCAATTTTTAGGTTTGGAATAAAATCATTGTTTTTTTTTTAAAATTTTTTTTATATTCAACGTCATTTTATTGAAAATAATCAAATTTTAAGCTTTTAATTAGGAAACAGTTTTTTATACTTTAAAATTTTAGTATAAATAGGTTTGTGTTCATATAATGAAAATTGTATAAATATTTCATATGAAAGGTACCCAAATAATAAGGAAACTAAAAAATTACAATACAATAAGGTGATTAATTATATGAAACCTTAAAAAATATGGAAAGTAAAAATGTAAACTTAAAACACGAACATTATAAAATAGATGATTACGTGTAGCTATGTATTCACCAAATTCATAGTCTGCAACTAATCGGTAGGTATGATGCATTTTCTCTTCAAGATAGGTTCGATTAATATCAGTTCATATATATATATATATATATATATATATATATATAAACCACCGGTGTAATCCGGTCCGGGGCTTAGTCACAGTTAAGGCTCATTACCCCTCTCAATAAGTGTGTTTAACGGGATCAAACTCGAGAGCTCTTTCCACAATCTCAGTCAGTCAGTGTCGATTTTTTTTCTTGATATTTGTATCTATCGGCATTACTTAGATATTTTATTAGTAGTTATGTAAACATAATTTTTAGTGTATAATGAGTTTATGTGTAATTTTATTATTGTAATTTCATTATTATAATATTTTAATGACATTGTATTCATTCTAATTTTTTTCTTTTATTCCCGTGCAACGCACGGGACATAAACTAGTTTCTCTATAAAAGAAATACATTATTGAAATTTATGAGTAAAGCATTTCCCATGTTAAAAATATCGATACCAATTGCAAGCACCTTTGTGGTGGGGGTGTAAGAGATCACATTTGGTGTAGTCAGATGTCTAAAGCCATAGATTAGGGAGTCTCACTCCTAAACAACGGAACAACGGTCCATCCAGATAAATATAAGAGTATCGTGCCTTTACAAGACATAATTTCAGTACCTGTCTATGTAAAAAAAATTATGGTTAGAGAATAGTCTCAATCATTGAGAACACTATAGTGGTTTGCAACTACGTCTATGTGATGTGAGACGGTTGAGCTATGCAATGGCAAAAATGTAATTTGAAAACACAAACTTTGTGATCTTTTCCTCAATTAAAAAGTCTTTTCCGAGTCCAACTCTTTAGCTGTAATTGCTAATATTATTTTTAAAATCAATTGAATAATAATTTAGATTTTTGGTTCCTTCTTGTTCTCTTCTCTTCTCTCTATTCACCGAAAAAGCAAAAAGCTTTCACCTCCAAAGAACAAGAGTACAACATCATTCTCTGCTACTCAGATTTTCTTATTTTCCTCTCTCTTTCCGTGTCCGAGATCTACACCCATTTCTCTTCAAATCTTCCATTCCAATCTTCACTGTTTTTTTTCTTTGCTCCAATCAACCTTTGTTTCTTCTCAAAAAACAAAAATTTCCTCCGAAATTCTCTCTTGTTTTACCTTCATTTTTATATTTGGCATTAGAGATCATCGCCTTCTTAGATCCTTCGACGCTTTTCTATTTTATCACAACATAGAACAGCTCAGACCCTTCACTAAGCTCTCTGTGAGCTCTACAGCTACAGTTTCCCTTTTGTGCTATCCCCCCAAAATTGAGTCTACTTTAGCTATTTTCGGAAAAGTCTCGACCTTTTTTATACTCTTATCTGAAAATACGCTTCTGGGTTTTCAATTGTTTTGCTTCTCTTGCAGCTTCGGATTCAATTTTAGGGTTTTCTGTTTGGGAGATTTCATTTGATCTTTAGTGGTGCCATTTTTATCCTGTTTGGCAAATTTGGGCATCTGGTTTTTTTTTTTTTTCTTTCTGATCTGGACTTGACTGGAAGTGTTCAGCTGTTTTGCTGCTGCTTTTGTCCATATTTGTGTAAATTTGGCATCTTGGTATATGTTTGCTGGTAAAATTTTGGTGTTTGGGGTTTGTGATCTGATCCACAGTGCCAGGTCAAACTGGGTCTTCATTGCTTCTGGTTTACCTGTAGTTGGATGCTCTTGTTGATTCACTACTTTGGAGTTTGAAGAGTTTTGATGCTTTGTTGCTAAAATGCAAGCTGATCAGCGTAAAAAGGTAAATGCAATCTAGTATATCATATATCTGGTGATCATTTATAGTATGTGTATTGTAAGGATAGTTTTGGATCAGCTTATGCTACATGGATAATAAGTTGTTATTAAGAGCTAAACAGATGTCTTTGCTATTGCAATTCCCTGTAAATCATTTCACTTGAAATTGACTTTTCCTTGCTTGCCCGATGTTTTGTTAATGATGTGGTGCACTGTGAACCCTTAATTTTTCTTTTTGGTCCATATGCACTGGGATATTTGTTGTCATGTGGTTATTATTTCTGTTTCATCTTGTCAAGTTTATGGCCAATTGCTTCTGCCATATATGCCCATGGCCCCCCCTGCAGTCCCAATGTCTGGGAGGTCCCACTGGAAAACTGTTTTCATATAAAAAGTTATATACCTTGGGTATTTTTATTTCTATTATTTGGTGGATTAAGGAACTAAAATGGCTTTTTTAGCTAATTAACTTGGTTATAGGCTTAGTGGATGGGTTTGTCTCTTTGTAGGTGCCTAAGGCTATCCAGTATCCACCACAAGATGTATTTACATACTCCTTTTCTTTTCTTCATTATACTACGTTATGATTTTGTAAAGATTCTTTATATTTCAATTTCAGTCTGTTGTTGCAATCATCATTATAGTCAAATAATCGAGATTTTTGTATGTATTATGAGAGTGAATGTTTCAGATAAAATCTATGGTCTTGAATAATGAGGGCTGGTACAATTATTTGAATGGGACTAGTAGAATATGTTGAATTTAATGAGGCTGCAGAATAATAGCTCCAAATGTTTTTCCTTGTGAATGTTCTTTTCCCCTCCAATGCTTGTACTATCTGTGCGAATTATGATGAATTCAAGCATGTTTCACAAATGTCACTGGAACACGTGTGCACAAAATGTGTTTGAAAATAGCCTTTTCCTTGTCGTACACACACAATCACTTTGTGTATCAGTTCATGATTTTCTGACTCTAACTGAGGCTTTCATGTGGCTAACAATATGTTTGAATCGGTATGCAGTCGTCTGCGGATGTGGACTTCTTCACTGAGTATGGTGAGGGAAGCAGGTACAGAATAGAGGAAGTAATTGGTAAAGGAAGCTATGGTGTTGTTTGTTCTGCTTATGACGCACACACTGGAGAAAAGGTTGCTATAAAGAAAATCAATGATATCTTTGAACATGTATCTGATGCCACGCGCATCCTTCGTGAGATTAAACTTCTTAGACTTCTGCGTCATCCGGACATTGTTGAGATCAAGCACATCTTGTTGCCTCCTTCGAGAAGAGAATTCAAAGATATATATGTTGTTTTCGAACTCATGGAATCTGATTTACACCAGGTTATCAAAGCTAATGATGATTTGACACCAGAGCATTATCAGTTCTTCCTTTATCAGCTTCTTCGAGGACTTAAGTACATACACACAGGTTAGTCTAGTAGTCGAAGTGTATGAATTCCTCTCAGCCTAACTTGTTTGTATATTAACTTTTTGTTTAGAACATTTAAGAATGTTTTCTTCATGTTATTATTTAGCTTTTGATGTATATGACATACACACGGGTTAGTCTTATAGTCAAAAGTGTATGACTTTCTCTCAACCTAACTTGTTTGTAAATTGATTTTTGATGTAGCATATGTAAAAACATTTTCATGTTGTTATTTAGTTTATTTATTTATTTATTTTATGAATTTACCATTCCTGATGCTTTGGATGATGTTGCAGCAAATGTCTTCCACCGCGATTTAAAACCTAAAAACATCTTAGCAAATGCGGACTGCAAGCTCAAGATCTGTGACTTTGGTCTTGCAAGGGTAGCTTTTAATGATACTCCCACTGCGATATTTTGGACGGTAATTTTTTTGCTTAGTCGAGCTCCAGTGGACTGGTACAGTGGTACCTATTGTTGTAAAATACTTCCAAATGTTAGCAGTTAGTCAATGTTACGAGAGTAATTATTTTCATTTATTGTGTGCACAGGATTATGTCGCAACAAGGTGGTATAGGGCTCCTGAACTTTGTGGATCATTTTTCTCAAAGGTGCAGCAATTATGACACTTCTCTTTTGCCAGCTTGTATTTAAATATCTTAGCTCTTGTTTCTGCAATACCATTCACAAAATTTGTTTATTGTCTACTATTGATGTTTCCTCAACCTTGCTAAAAGATCGTGCATTCTGATATGCACAATTATGCCAACTAAACATATTTATGATATGTTAATGTTGTGTGTGCATTTTCTTTATGTACGCTTTGGCTTGAATTCTGCTCATACAGTTCGCGACATCCTACTGTGGAAACTAATGTAGCTTCCAACATCAAAAACTTTTGGCTGGTTTATGCATTTCCAATGACTTGTGGACATTGTTTCTTTTATTACTTGCTTGTGTTGAACTGGCATGCGAAAATAATGAAGTAATGACATAACATATATGCGAATTCCATACGGAAGCAATTAAGTTTACAACCCTATTTAACTAGTCCCAGGGTTGTGATGGGGTATTCATGCTGTGGAACAAGTCCCAATTGAATTTTATGCTATTGAAAATGGTTCAACCTATGTATCCTTTGCACCTATCTTTTCCTTTTCATTTATATACCATTGATTACCTTGAGCATTCTTAAAGTTAATAATAGATGTGTCCTAATTTCTTTTATTTTTGTGAGCGAAATACTTTATGATCCATCCCATGTTGGTACTACTCGTTAATTTGTTGCAGTTGGCTTTGCTCTTCTGATTAATCTCCAGGCACCCTTAAATTAACCACATCCAACCAAGTGAGCAATCATGATTCCTTGCATCTTGGTGCTCTTGCTGTTAATTTTCTATTCCTCATTATTTGAGCATACTTGGTAATGTTAATTAGGTAGCTTATGAATTATATCCGAACCAGAACTTAAAGATTGATATAGAGAAACAGAATTTCCTGTCCATCAAGGCTGTAAATCCTCAAACCTTATGTTATTGCTTAATGAATAACATGTATGTGTTTGATCTTTCATTAATTATTTCAAGCAGAAGTTGGATAATGAGCACACATATTTGTTAACATTAACTTATCACGGTCTGTGTATCTGTATGTTATCCTATTGGTTTGATAAAATTTCTTAATAATTTGTCACAATCATGAAACTATTAACTTTTACAACTGTTATACACAACAGTTAATTTCTCATCTATGATAAATGTAGTGTTTTTACTTTATTTGAAAGCAACTTTACTTGGTTTCAGTACACACCAGCAATTGACATATGGAGCATTGGGTGCATCTTTGCGGAGCTTTTGACAGGAAAACCTCTCTTTCCTGGAAAAAATGTAGTGCATCAGTTAGACCTGATGACAGATCTGTTAGGAACACCATCTGCTGAAGCTATTGCCAGGGTTTGTTTCCTGTGACAAATCACTTTTCTTGATGTGGTTGTGATTGTTCTGCATCCACTTTTTCTTGTTGCTGAGCTATTGATCATACATGAACAGGTACGCAATGAGAAGGCCAGGAGATACTTAAGCAGCATGAGGAAGAAGAAACCTATTCCTTTGACCCAGAAGTTTCCACATGCAGATCCCCTGGCACTTCGTTTACTAGAAAAAATGCTGGCATTTGAACCAAAGGATCGACCTACAGCTGAAGAGGTAAAGTGTTTATGATTGGTTTCTACTTTCAACAATATTCATGCTTCCACTTGCTGATTGTATTACGTTGTATGTTGTCAGGCTCTTGCAGACCCATATTTTAAGGGTTTGGCCAAGGTTGAAAGAGAGCCTTCTGCTCAACCAGTTACTAAGATGGAGTTTGAATTTGAGAGGCGGAGGATAACAAAGGAAGATGTTCGAGAACTGATTTATCGTGAGATACTTGAGTACCATCCAAAGATGCTGAAGGAGTTCTTAGAGGGATCAGAACCGACAAATTTCATGTATCCAAGGTATCGTTATCTGGAGTCTTGAATTGTTTTGTTATGTCTTCCATATGTTACTCACCCAGTTTGTTTGTTTGTTAGTTTTTTTTCCTTTTCTTTTTCACGAGGATTTCCATTCTTTGTTGAAAAGGTTTGAAAGTTCTACTGCTTGTTAAATTTTTCATCAAAATGTTTGGATAAGTGCACAGTTTCTTTGTTATGCTTGGTTCTTTGCGTGTGGGGAATTTTTGGCATTTGTTGTCTAATGTTTACTATATTTTACAGAAACGTAAACTTGTACTTGCTTGAATAAAAATTAATGCTGAGAGTATTGGTTGCTGTTTATCGTTATCTAAAATTCCTGATCTCAATCCTGTTCACAGTTGCAGCATATCTATCAGATTGCTGTCCTTCTAATACATTTAAAAGGTTCTTTATAAACCTATATGTTTGCGCTTGTTGTCAAATTATATTATCAATCTTAGGATTTCTTGAAGTTTTGGCCTCATGATTTGTGTAAACTATTGTACAACTTGAACTTCTAATATTCACTATTGAAGAATTTACTTTGTAAGCTACTGGACTAAGGACAGAACAAATTGTTGCTCAGTCTGTAGCTTGATTTCCAATTCCTTTTCCATAGCCTGAAAGATTATACAGTTCATCCTTTGACTATTCTTATCAATTTGAGGCCCTTTTTAACTCGTAATTTATCAAGGATTTGTATGTAGCTCAACAGTGGTTTTACCAAAACATTTGAAATAGTTACCGGGATCTTTATTTCCCACTAGGGAAAAGTGCTACAGTTCGCATGTATCAGATTGTGGTACTTCCGTGTTCCAGTTTTCCAAAATATGCAAATCAGAATGATTTCAAGAACTGAAAAATATTTATATGCCTAAAAGTCTTAAAATAAATCTAGATTTCTTAGAAGTAGAAGGGGTCTGAATGTTTAAATTGACTCCTATACTCAGTTTGCCTTCAAAAGTCTCTTCTAGATGTTATAATGCTATTGAACTCGGTTACTGGAGTTGTTCCAACTAAGAGAACCATGACAGTTTTCGTGTATCATCTCAATGTACCAACGTATTTCAGCTCTCCAATGTTTGCAGACCACAATGATTTCTTATTTAATTAAGAAGATTGAAGAATTATGCCTAAAAGTCTTAAAAGCATATGGTGAATGTTCAACATAAATCTACTCTACTTCACTTGAAAGTTCTCTAGATCTCATAATTTATTGAACGAGCATACTGATACTGTTGGATTCTAAGTGAGCCCACTGCTTAACCCAACACAGTAACACTATTAAGTATTAAGTATTAACCAATAAAACTCCAGTACTGTATACTGAGTATCAAATCCCACAATATGTGCTTCAATCCATGTAACTTTTAGGCGTTGTTTGCCTTGTTCTAATTTGAGGGTGCACTTGCTAAATCCGTGCAATTACCCCTTCATATATGGTTACCTGATCCCACGGAAGGATCTACTCCTATTTCAGCTTTTATCCATGCTGCTATTAATGGTAGCTGTGTGATTTTTTCTTGTAGCTTGTCTTCTTTCTCTTTTCATAGTCTTACCCTACATACCGAATCTAATATCTTTCATAGGTATAATCAGTCTTTTTTTAGGAGCTACTTTGTCTCTTTCTCAAAAGGATATTAAGAGGGGTTTAGCTTATTCTACAATATCTCAATTGGGTTATATGATATTAGCTCCTATTATTTTGGTTTCATTTGAGTTCATTAAGTGGAAAGAGTCTGTCCCCTTAAAATGTGAGCTATACTCCAAATCTAATTGTAAATCAACCAAATCTTTTGAATTGCAAGGCTATTTCAGTACTTCTCGGAGGAGCATATAGTGTACAAGATCATTTCCTTTACTTTACGTTTTTTTTATTCTTTTCCGGTTCTCCTTAATTCTTGAACTTTTATGATTTTGTATGCAGTGCTGTTGATCATTTTAAAAAGCAATTTGCTTTCCTTGAGGAGCAGTATGGAAATGGCACAAATGTTCCTCCACCCGAAAGGCAGCATGCATCATTGCCAAGGTATCCTCTGGTGACTGTTGTAAGCTTGGCAATTACATTGTATTCTGTTATATATGCTTGATTTGGACCACATCTCTTCAATATCCCACCTGCTGATGAAAAACATGCACACAGGGCATGTGTATTATATCCAGATAGCTCAGTGCAGAATCCAGTAGAGGTGATGGACGATCTCTCTAAGTTTTCTATTAAAGAAATCGACAAGCCACATGCCAACAGGAGTAATGGGATACCTATGACAAGGCTCCCTATTCAAGTTCCTCACAGTATCCAAGGTATCATTGTTGTTTCTTTTAAACTAGTTTGTGTCTCGTGCGTTGCACGAAATGTGATTTTTTTTGTTATACACGGATCACTAATACCGTTCAAGTGCAAACAAAGCAATATAACACATAATATGTATAAACATTTGATTTGATTTCTTGGCTTTCCATATCTTAACCATTTAAAATTTGGAAATGTGTATGTTTTGTAATTATGAAAAAGTTTGGGCCAAAGTTAAAGGTTTGATGATGTGGCGCTCTAATATGCATTATAAACCTATTTCTTGATCCAACTTTTATAGTATGTGTAGACTGTTTGGATGTGGTATCCCAGCTTATTAAAAGGGGTTATATTTTACTTGGGCAAATATGTGATGAGAATATGAGATGGATCCAAAAGTTAGACATGTTATGCTATAAAAATGTGACTTGACCAGATTTTTTTTTTTTTTGGAAGATACAAGATCTTTCTTTAAAAGCTTTTAGAATGCTGTAAGATATTTTGTTATTTTTGAAATAGTATAGGACTTCTAAATTGAATTGAAAGAAAAAGTATTAACTTTTTCTCAAAAACCATCTGGTGCAAATAGAAATAAGTAAAATATTAGAGAAAAAATTGTACGACTTGGGCGGTACATTTGAAAATATCTTGACTCTTATTGTGGGAAAAGTCTATTATCTGTTAAAATGAGAGACGCTAACAATTTGTTGGGGTCAAATTTCCAATCATAATTAAAATAAAGGCATGCAACTTTCTACAACTCACTGAGGCAGTGGACTAGCTGCTGCCTCTTTGTTGAATCATTCCTGAATAAGTAGAACCTGTAACATAGTACATTGAATTGTTTTTCTTGGACTTTTAGATTTAGCTTTTCGAGGGCATGCAACATTGGCTATACTTGTGAATACACTGTCTACCTAGTTGATGCATCTTGAATACATTAGATGTGATCGTATAGTTCATTTACATTCGTGTTGTAGCTTTTGGGTATGCATGATAACTTGACTTTTGGTTCAGGAGGTGCTGCTAGACCTGGTAAAGTAGTTAGTTCAGTTTTGCGCTACAACAATTGTGGGGCAGCCACCGCAGAGGTTCTTGAACAACGGAGGGTAGTTGTTAGGAACCCTACAACTGCAGCAACGGCCACGGCTGTTGCATCCCAATATGCATCAAGCTCATATCCAAGAAGAAACCCGACCTGCAAAAATGAGAGGGGAGAAGATGAAGGTGTTGATGGGTTGCAGCCAAAGCCCCCTCAGTATATGGCCAGGAAAGTCGCTGCTGCACAAGGTGGAACCGTAAGTCAGTGGTATTGATGTCACGCTGTGGCTAGTTTCTTCTGTCCATTCGGTTGCATTCACCAATCAATCATGGACCAGTGCATGGCGCTGAGGTTGCAATTTGATAAGATTCGATTGTAGTTGTAACCTCTGTTGGCGGAGAAAGTCGAGCTGCAAGTTGTAATTTATAACTAACTTTTGAAGTGTAGATAGGGCGTGGATTTCATTTCTGTCTGTCACCGTGTTGTCCTCTAATTCAAGTAACCGAGAGATGCATAACCTTTAAAGTCAAACTATGACTGGGGACTATGCGAAGCAAGCAGCGAGCGAGCGACATTTGATCACTATCCGCGCTTCTGTTTTTTCTCATCATTCATAGCAAAAAGGAATTATAAATCCTCTTATCTCATGACTGATGTTGTGTAACCAACCTATTCTATTCTGTTTCGAACTTCAAAATGATGAAAAATATTCTGTTTCTCAACATTTTATTTGAATGTAATATTTCTAGTTCATAGAAGAGTAACTTGTTGAAACCTAGTCATTGCAGCTCAATTGTTTGCAAGTTGTATTTTCATGTTAAATCAGATTTTTTGTTCCTTTATTTTCACGGCGATTTTCTTGAAGAAATAGTTCAGATGCAATGTTGTCTGATTGTAACTTGATTAGCTTCTTTCTGGGAATTGAATTCCTTCTATCTTCGTCTTGATGTCTGTATGGTTTTTGAAGCTGAGTTTTAAGAGATGAAGTTGAGGTGGAGGGATTTGGAGAGTTGAATCCATAAAGCTACATCAAAGGACAAAGCTTTGGGAATTTTAGCCAAAGTTGAGATTATATGATCAGATTCTTAGACATTTTTTCATGAGCTCCACTTTTAGTTGTAACAAAGTTAAGCGGTACTAATTTATGGATATAATGTATATCAGTTGACTCATATAAAGTTATACCAGTTAAACTAATAATGTGATGACACTTCATTTAAAATTATGGACCCGGACGGGTCGCTCCGTTTTCACAAATTCACTTGGGTGGGTATAAGTGATTTTAAATGAGGTGTCATCACCTTGTTGCATTTGTTAAGTTGCAGCTGATATACATTTTACCCTTAATTTATTTAAGGTAGAGGTATTTTAGAGATTTATTTTTGGAGAAACTAGTTCAAGTAGGATAGTTACTAATTAAACTGATCAAAGCATACATTAAGGTTTTGTTTCGTTTGAATATAAAATTTGAAAATACAATGCATTCTTTATAATCAATTTAAAATATTGTTGATGCTATCTTAAAAATTATAGTAATTTAGCCAATGACAACACGCTAAGTGGAGCCCGAGCGCCACATCACAATCGCTTTACGTAGGCGGATTCGCAAACTTGCTCCTAAACCATGGCTTCATAGATTTGCGCTCGGACCTGTTCTGCAACTTATTCTCGAATCATATGAGACTTACTCCCGACTCCTTTGCCCGATTTCATTTGTCGCAACATCATGTGAGAACATCCAACCTCAAATGGAAACGTAAGGCGTGCCCAAGAAAGAGAACAACTAAGGGATAACCTTGCCTCCTTGTGCCCGAGATGTTCTCACATCCTTACGCCCAGGACGTCCTCAACACAAGGCAAACAAGTGAGCAAACTTCATCATCTTTCAACAACACAAGTATACAATCATCCCCCCAAGCAAGCCAAGCTACCACCGCACTAAGACATGCTACTGAACGACAAAAGAGCGACCTCGCGCCTATTGTAAAACACCGAAAAGGCTAGCGCGCGAACCTCCTCACGACCAACAAGCTCATCGCGACGGACTTGGGCCTTAGTGACGAGGTCAGTCGCGTCCATGATCCTCATTGCGATGACCCTAGACATGCCAATCCTCGATGGGCGGAGTTGGTTCATGTTTTCAGACATGACGACCAATCCTCGATGGGTGGAGTTGGTTCGTGTTTTCAAACATGACGACCGATCCTCGATGGACGAACTTTATAGCCGCTTAGCAGGCTACCCTCCAGGTAACTGCTAGTTTAACATGTTGTCCTCAGGCAGACTTTATCAACTGCCTAGCATACTACCCTCCGAGTAGTTGCTCTATTGGCAGGCTTTCAATCAGTTGCCTAGCAGGCTACCTTTCAAGTAGCTGTTGGTTTCACATGCCGCTCATGAGAAAACTTTATCAGTTTTTGAGTGGGTCTCATGGGTGCCTGTCTTTCTCAGCTGGGGCGGCATCACCCTTACTGGTGGGTAGAGAGGAGTGCGTTACAGATCCGCTGCTTTGTCTCCCTGCCTACTTTTGCATGGAGAGCTTAGTCCCCTTTTGGGGCTTGTCATTCTTTTGAGTAGGCAAGCCTACTACCCTTCTATCTTTTTCCTACCTCATGCCCAATCTATCGAGCGGGTCTTGCAAAGCTGGATGCTCATTTTCTGATTCAACCAGGTCGGATTGTGCCTTTTTCCTTTTCATGTCAAAGGACTTGTTCACTGCAATCATTGGCTTTTTGCTACGGTCTACCAGATGCTCAAGCATCTGGAGAAGGGTGGCAATAATGGTTGCCACTCCGTAATCTGTGATGAACTTCACTCGCTAGTGAAGTCTACTAGGCACCAGGCCAAATGCGTTGATCAACGGGCGACCAAAGATCGCGTTGTGGTCGGAGGGAATGTCAACCACGACGAACTCGCAAGAGCAAGTTTTAGTCCTTGGGTAGTTTCCCAAGGTGATTGCCAATTTGATAGAACCCTTAGTGGGGTTGGTGGCATCACTGAAGCCCATTAGGACTCCAATCCAAGGCTTAAGGGAGCTTTCCCTCAAGTTGAGCTCCTTAAAAGCGCTCTAGTATAGGAGGTTCATAGAGCTCCCATTGTCGATGAAGATTCGTTCGACTTTGGAGCGAGTGACTCTGGCAGTAATGATAATTGGCTCATTGCATAGAATTGGTAGTGCCAACTCATCATCAGTGAAGTAGATGACGTAATCCCAGTCGATCTTCTTGTGTGGTTTGGGAAACGCATCTTCTTCCTTCTTGATCTCCCGGATTTCGGCCTTGATGTGAGAGATTGCAGGCACTTCAGTGATCATTTTGACTACATGATCGTAGTCATCATCTTGGAGGGGCTCATTTGTGTGCCGATCTCTACGGTCTTTTCGAGATCATTTGCGTCCGCTTCGCGTTTCATTGACACGGAAGTCTTGGAGCTTGCCTTCTTTGAGCATTCGCTCGACAGTGTTTTGGAGGACTAAACAGCCCTCAATATCATGGCCATGGCACTGATGAAGGACACAGTACTTGTCCTTGTGCCTGCCACACGTCTCCCCTTCTTTGGCTCGTGGTCATCTGCAATTCTCGTTCTTTTCCAAGTAGTCATAGACTTCTTGGTAGGTGGCGTTGAGGGGAGTATGCTTG
>JAYMTK010002837.1:0-13151 GCA_036897405.1 Pelargonium myrrhifolium | reverse complement strand
GGCAAGCTTATGAACTTTCCGGCAATTTTATGAATTTTCCGGCACAAATATGAATTTTTCGGCAAAAATATGAACTTTCCGGCAAAAATATGAATTTTCTAGCGAAACTATGAATTTTCCGGCGAAACTATGAACTTTCCAGCGATGTGAGTATAGAAGATGAAGAGAAGGGTAGTTTGGGAATTTCACACAAATGTTGGTCATGTGTTGTGCACATGACGTGAACAGTAACATTTTCTATTAACTTTAACTGACGGATACATGTTTGGATACTTTAGGGGTGTTTAAAGTCACAGACCAAACTTCAAGGTGCTTTTTTAATTATCCCTAGAAACAATTATGTACCACTCGTATTATAGTTGATATTTACCGGTATAAAAATAGAAGTAAATATTCATTCTCATGCGTGTGTTCCTCCAAAATTCTCGCGATGCCAGCCAATGGATCGGGCACAACTCCTCCACTCCTCTCTCTAGCGAATGTGCTGATCAATAGTGGCTCGCTCCTCAGAGAAATTGATGGTGCTCCTGAATGCTGAGCCTGAGAACTACTAAAAGTGGAACAGTGTCGTACGTAGCTCACTGGAATATGTGGAATCTCACTCGGTTTGCGCCGGCCGGATTGTGCCGATGGAGGCGCTTCTCCACCGCCACTTCTGGTACCTATATTGTGCACAAGCGTGGTGCTGACATTCTCCACGATCCTCTCTTCAATAAGGTACCAACATTTCATCACTACACCTTCTCATTTCCTTTTACTTTTGAGAACTTTAAGAGTACAAAATGTCATGTGCAGAGTACATAATAAGAGATAATGGTTTTTTTTTTTTTAAAAATATTAAAATTGATGATTTATAGATGAAGTGAAAACATATATAGGGTATACATATTATGGAAATAAAAATAGTGCAGTCATTTGTTCTGAGACAACATGACTAGTAGTAAAATGTTTTGGAATCGAAAATTGTAGTCATTTGTTTTGGGACATCATAGGTGGGTTGTATAATGTTATGAAAATCGAGATGTGTAGTCATTTAATTTTGGACATCATAGTTGTGTAGTAAAATGTTATAAAAATCGAAAAGTGTAGTCATGTGTTCTAGGACATCATATATGGGTAGTAATCTGTAATTATCCTTTATTTCTTTATGTTTCTGTGAAACATTTTGTTTGCTTATGCAGCCGTAACATATTTTGTATAAAATGAATGGCTCCAGTTGATCCAACTTGTCTTAAAGTGTGAATTTTAATTGTTTTTGGATTTTTTCTTTTGAAGAGGCAAAATGAAAAGTTAAATTGTAAGGTATTTCACCATTATAACTGATAATTACTACACCTGAGGGTTGACTTATTAATACCTTTGTGAGTTTTTCTATTTTGATATTCAGTCATGATTGTAATTGAGATATGTTCTGATAATGTCAGAGTCAGAAAGATTTTAATGCAATTTTGACAATTATCCGTAAGTTGTTTGATGCAGAGAATGATTATGGACCTATTATCTGGGAACTTGGTTGAATGATCAAGGCTATAATGTTAAAATATACAGAATTGTTATTGAATGATGATTTACGATAATCCCACTCTTCCCATAAGCAGGATACTGCCTTTCCTTTGACTGAAAGGGATCGATTAGGGCTCCGCGGTCTCCTTCCACCTCGCATTATATCATTTGAGCAGCAATATGATCGTTTTAGTAAGTCTCACACCTAACTTTCCAGTATTTGCATCATATGAGTAACCTCATTTCAAGTAGCAGGTTATCATGCACATATATTGTTTCCCATATAAGTTATAGCTCTGCTCTCAACTGAAAAATACTCCTGTCTACTTCTACAGCTTTTCTGGTCCAGATTCTAAACTCTTTGTAATTGAATGCAGAATCCTGCAAAAAAAGAAAAAAAAATGGAGGATAAAAATATAATGCTTGATTATGAATTGATAAATTAGTAAAACAATGCATGTCAGGGATGCAAATATGATGTAGAATGGAGGCACTAGTATATATGTATATTGTCTAGCTTGTGCTTTGAACGTTACAAATGTCGGCCATGCATGTAACAATATAGTCAGTGAGATTTAGAAGTCGCATAGAAGCTTGTTGGGCTGTTTAGGCCATTTATATTCCATGGAAATTATACTTCTCTGGATGTTTTCAGTTTCTTGTATAATTAATTGACCATTTTGTATAAGAATTAACAAGTTTACTAGAATATCTTACAGGAATGTTTATTGATATTACCTTATTTAGCTTTTTCTTAAATGAAAATTTTCATTGGATTATATTTTGCTCACAATATCTAACAATGGCCTGTTTAATGTCATTATGTGTTAAATTTTTTAGTGGAATCATATCGATCGCTAGAGAAAAATACCCGGTGTCAGCCAGACAGTGTAGTATCCTTGGCAAAATGGAGGATCTTAAATAGACTGCATGACAGGAATGAGACGTTGTACTACCGGGTGAGTTTGGTGGCATACTCTTGAAAAAAAATCAAGCTTTTAAACATGTAGGTATATGGAAATAAGTTGTCATATGAAACTATTGTTGATTTTTTTTTTTACTCCAGGTTCTTATGAATAACATCAAGGATTTTGCTCCTATAATTTACACTCCTACAGTTGGATTAGTTTGTCAAAATTATTCTGGGTTATTCAGACGTCCGCGTGGAATGTATTTTAGTGCGAAGGACAAAGGAGAGATGATGTCCATGATATATAATTGGCCAGGTCAACAGGTATAATATGAAACTTAGGAAATGGCTGCAATTGTTTTTCCTACTAGATTTGTCTGCTTCTATGCTTGGTACCAAGGCTTGTTTGTTTGTGTCTATCAATGGGTAAATTTTGTTTTGAAATTTTTGTTAGTCTTTCCACCGTCTACACAGAATTGAAGCGAAGACCAGAATACCAGTATTCGTAGGATACTACATGGCCAAATTGGTGGGGCAAATTTAGAGCCTAGTAATGACTAAAGCATTGAGGCTCTGGGTCCACTATCTGATGTTTATTGTTTTAATATATAACGCTCCACATTTTAAGTGATTCTTGATCGTGTTAGTTCATTATCACTTAGAAAAGTTCAGCCATTGTTCCACCAGTTCACTAGGGCCTTGGTGGAGCCTAACTTAAATATGAGAAAATATAATTTTACATTTTTACAAGATACATGAAAAGGTTATGCCAATTTTTATTAACTTTAAACAAATAAGAGGTGAGATATGCATTACTGAGTTTGGATTCTGTCTGAAACTTTATTTGGTTCACAAGTCCTTTGAAATTCATGATGAAACCAAATACATATTGATCATAATTTAAGAATTTAGAGACTCAATTTTCTTTTTCACTAAACTCTTTGGATCTTTGTGTATTTTCTTATTTGCATAAATCATCAAACAAGTTTTTGCAGCCCTTCTCTGCTGAGTAACTAATCATCTATACAGAGATTTTTTTTTTTAATCTGTTTTTGTTCCACTTATAGCATGTACCATACTCCCTCCGTCCCAAAATAATTGTCCACTTTCCATCTTTTTGTGAAAAATATGGATGTGTTAGTTAGAAATCGGTATGTCCCCATGTACCCGTGTGTGCTATTGTTGTAACAAACCTAAGGACTTCTAACCAACTTATCTTAAGGATATTGTTGGTAATTCATGCATAACTAACTATTGAAGTGGGTGATAATTGTCCCACATTGGATAAATATAAAATGAATAGATAACATATAATGGTGCAAGTGAAACTCTACTAACAAGGTTGACCTTTTAGTATGGGAATCCCAAACCATTATATATTAGCCCATTATTTAAACTTAACATGATATCAGAGCTGGTTTTGATCCAGGCCTTGACCCGTTTATGTTGCCACGTGTCGAGCTCACCGATGAAAAGAAAACTGTGAGACTCGCACGTGGGGGAGGAAGCCCAGCCCAACTCTACTAACAAGGTTGACCTTTTAGTAATGGAAGCCGAAGCCATTATATTAGCCCGTTATTTAAATATAACACTAACTAACCTAAATAGAAGGTGGACTATTATTTTGTATTTTTTCTATAGAGAAAGTGGACACTTATTTTGGGACGTGGGGGAGTAATACTATCTGTGCTGATGTTTGCAGTCTGCTCATGGTTAAAAGCATTCATCCTAATTTGCATACTTTGTTATTTTCAGATTCTCTGTTCAGTAAATTTCATGGAGTTTGTTGGTGTCCTAGACTTAATCTTTTCTGAAGTTCTAATTGTAAATTACACAGTACTAACAGTAAAATATCCTTAATGTGTGTATATTTATGTACTTCTAAGAACTTTTACAGCTCATTATTTCTTTGACTCATCATCATTTTCCACATGTAGCCAAGAAAATCATTTTGTACTTTTGTAATTTAACTCGCACTACCTACACTGAGTTGTTTATTACACCCTACAAAAGAGAAAGGATAACATATAAGGTTTACTATATTTTAGAAGTATTCAAATCGAGTATATTGGCATTTATTGCAGATTAAATTTATATCTCGCAGTGTGGGTATCACTCCATTGGCCTTCAAATTTCCCATTATTTTGCAGGTAGACATGATAGTCCTGACAGATGGCAGTCGCATTCTAGGCCTAGGCGATCTTGGAGTTCAAGGAATCGCTATACCAATTGGAAAGCTTGATATGTACGTAGCTGCTGCTGGTATCAGCCCAAGGAGGGTGAGCTACCCTCTTTATCCATGTTTGTTTGTTGGAATACATCATTATGTGCCTTTTATATGAATCTTCACAAAGTTCACCCATATTTAATGCACTTTTAGAAAATTTATGTTTGGTGTGGGATGAAACACACCTGGTTCTAGGTTACTTGATTCATGAGGATGGTTGATTGGGCTTTGATCATTCACTAACTGTAAACGTGCCAATCTCGTAAACATAGGCATATCAATGTTGTACATGAAGTATGTTTTACTTTTACAAATTAGCTAGACCACCTCTAACCTTTAAAGTTTTATAGAGTGGAAATTCTTATTAGTGATTTATATACAGATTCATTTGTAATTAGAGGATTGCTATTTAGCTTTCCTATCTTAATTAGTTTTGTGGATGTATCTGATAAATATTGTTAGGTTATTTTATTATTTGGTTGAGTGGCATTATTTAGATCTGGTTTATAATTTAGATTTCTTTGTCCCGTTTTTTTTAACTGACATGTTCTATAGGTAGAATCACTTATTCTATAATGACATATTTTATTTCGATTTTGAACATCTCGGACAGATACTTCCAGTTATGCTTGATGTTGGTACTAACAACGAAAAGCTACTCAAAGATCCTCTTTGTGAGTAAACAATGAAGTACCTTGTTGCCCCTTATGTTTTCCCTTTTGCTATCATACTCTAGGAGGCACCAATTTGGACACGTGACACGATTTGGAAACGTAATTCACATTTTAAAAAAAAAATGTAGGACACGATTCGTTAGAAATTAGGAATTGCTTTTTATATATATATATATATATTACAAATATATTGTTATATATAATATAATATATAAATATAAAATATGTAATTATGAGAGTTCTTCAATTGTCCCCAAAATGAGATATCAATCTTCTAATTAGACATAGAAGTAGATCCACAATATAGTAAGGCAATTATTGACATATTTAGCCCAGCTCATAAGACTACCACTATTCGCGAAGATTTGCAAGACTTTCATCTCGCCCAGCTCATGAGTTATAAAAGAAACAAGTCACCTTTTTATATTTTTTATTTTTTATTTTATTACTCTCCTCGTGTATATGCAAAGACAGAATCCTTCAATTTCTAAGGATTAGTAACTTTTTGAGGATCCTTCCATCTAAATTCCTTTCCAAAAACAAACATGATGGCATTTGACTGTTCAGTTAGAGTACTTGCCAATGTGTTTATAAATCTTTAATGAAAAGGAAATATCTTGAGCTTATTGTTGCACATGATTTTGGTTTGATAGATATAGGACATCGACAACCCAGGTTGGAAGGAGAAGAGTATTTGTCAATTGTTGATGAATTCATGGAAGCTGTTTTCAACCGTTGGCCTAAGGCTATTGTACAGGTACTTTCTTTAGAAAGCATGTCTTCTATTATTTTAGTTTCTATCTTTTTGGTATTTGATGGTTGGATTATTCTTTTCAGTTTGAGGATTTTCAATTCAAGTGGGCTTTTGAAACATTACAACGGTATAGAAATAGGTATCGCATGTTTAATGATGACATACAGGTGTGCAATAATTGGTCTAATGTCTTTTATTACTATTATATACGGATTTTATGTACTGTAGCAAATAGAGATTGTTTATGGGGTTATTAGGGAACTGCTGGTGTTGCGCTGGCGGGATTATTGGGAGCTGTAAGAGCCCAAGGTAGGCCATTGACAGACTTTGTGAACCAGAAGATTGTTGTGGTGGGAGCTGGGAGGTACTTCCAGAACTATGTTGTGATAATTTATGGACACATGTTTCTTTTTGTTGTTGTTGTTCACTGCTTTATTTTGTTATTATAATTATATCTTTGGTTTTCAGTGCTGGGCTTGGTGTTCTTAAGATGGCTGTCCAGGCAGTTGCTAGAATGGCCGGAAACAGTGAAGCAGCTTCAAAGAATCAATTCTACCTAATTGATAAAGATGTGCGATTCTTTCACATTCAATTTCCATTCGAACAGTTTAGTAATATTGAAAGCTGCATCAGTATATTTTTATTGTATGGATTTCGTGCTCATCTGATAGAATATCTAATTTATCTCTAGAATGTCTATTTAGTCCGTTCAGAAGGAAACAAGTTTTATATATTAGAGACAATAACAAATAATCTGAATTTCAATTTCTTTTACTGTCTGTTGTTTATGACTATCTTATTTGTTTTGACTTTCATCTGAATACCATCCCTTGAACTTATTAGCATTTGTGAATAATTTGTATGACACAGGGTCTCATGACCAAAGAAAGGAAAAATATTGATCTGGCAGCAGCACCATTTGCTAAAGACCCAGGAGAGATTGGTGGACTTAGGGAAGGAGCTAGTCTAATTGAAGTGGTAGGTCTTGTAAGGGTATTCTAATAAACTTCTGAGTACAAAAAAGTTTTCTTATAAAATATTGGATGGATGGTAAAATGAAGAATATAATATTATTTTGCAGTATCTTGGATGAGTGTCTCGTATTTGTTATTGAATTTTTTTATTTAGGACAAATGAAATATTGCTGGACATTTTACCATGCACCTCTATGTGCATTTATTGTAAAAAACTTAATGTGTTCTAACCAACATATTATATGGATATTATTGGTAGTTCTGTATAATTAACTTCATATAAAGGGAAGAGGATATTAATTTTTGGACAAATTTTAGATGAACAAGATTCTCATTTTGTGATAGAGGGAGTATCATATTAATTGCTTAATATTGTCATAATAATTTTAATTTTATTAATGAGCCAAATATTTTTCAGGTGAAAAAAGTGAAGCCCCACGTGCTTCTTGGTTTGTGTGGAGTTGGAGGTGTCTTCAATGAAGAGGTGGACATCTTACTTGTATATTTATATTTTCTCACATAGAGAAGCATAAAATTAGTCTGTATCTAGAGCTTGTATGTTACGTTCACTATTTGTGGATGGTGTGACATTCCTTGAGTTAGCGGGCAACATACTGTGGAACTTTATACTTTCATTACCTCAGTATTTTTTCACTACATTCCTTTTGATTGGTGCAAGTTACCACTGTCCTAGCAGCCCAGTGGCGTCACCCTTCTTATGTGTGGCTCTTGTTTTCAAACCTATTGTTTTAAGATAATGTATATTGTATTTGTATCATTCAGTTTTTATTTATTTATTCTATCTTTTTTCTTGCTACTTTCAAGTGTAATTTTATCTCTTAATGACATTACACATTTTCCATATACGCTACCAAGACAACAATACAGAGCTGATCTTTAGTGTGGATGACTTGAAATTCACATTTTTAGGATTTAGTGCTTTCTTTTGTTGTCTATATATGTATGGTATTCATATACAGATTCTTATTGCCTATTTTTATTTTTATTTTTTATTTTTATCTTACTACTTTCTAACATCTAGTGGCATGTTAATCAGGTTCTCAGAGCCATGAGGGGATCTGATTCAACCAAACCTGCTATTTTTGCCATGTCAAATCCCACTATGAATGGTGAAAAACTTATCAAGCATCCATATTTTTGTAGTGGCAGCTAAATCATCTCTTTGATAAATTCCTTGTGTATTCTGTGATACAGCTGAATGTACTGCTGCTGATGCGTTTAAATATGCTGGCGACAATATAGTTTTCGGAAGTGGAAGCCCATTTGAAAATGTTGACCTTGGTAGCTTCATTTATACTTTTATGTTTTTTGATAGTACTTTCTCACTAGCTGATCAAAAAAATAAATAATACTTTCTCACCATGTAGCAACGGATCCTGTCTTTGCTTAATAATGGAATCCTTGCCATATTGTTCTGGATTTTTTCTTGGATTTTCTGGTTAGTTTAACCTTGAACAATCATGTATTTGGTAGGAAATGGAAAGACGGGCCATGTAAATCAAGCAAACAACATGTACCTGTTTCCAGGGTTCGTATGTTTTTATTCAATATTATGTATCTAGCTTGCATTCATTTATTATATATTGTAAAACTGCTTAACTCTAAAAACATATTATATAATATTGTTGCTCTTCACAGGATTGGTTTGGGAACTCTTCTCTCAGGTTCTCATTTTGTAACGGATGGAATGTTGCAAGCAGCAGCTGAATGGTATGAACACAATGATTTAGTTACATTTCTGTAATTTATCTCAATAGTGTTAAATTCACTCACTAATTTTTGTTTTTGAAAATTGAAATATTTTTTTTGACCTAAGAGTAATATATAGGAATCTCTAGAAGGATTCTTGAAGTTATACTTGATCTATACTGCTATTTTGAAATTGGTTTAAACATTTTGCATTTATATGCCTACCTGTTAGTGGCCGCATATGTTTGCCTTCCACTTATTTGGAAAATTGGAGACATGGGTGGTTGTTAATTAATATTGGGGGTAATTACAAAAGGTACCCCTCGTTTCAAATCTTTTTGCACTGGAGCGTCTTGAAGAGACTAAACTAACTTTAGGGCACTCTAAACTATCCAATTTGTGATCCGTCAGTTGCGGTTGAAAATGACCAAATTGCCCTTTCTCCATTTTCTCCTTTTCTCCAAATCTTCCACCTCCATTTTCTCCAAATCCTCCATCTCCATCTCCATCTTCTTCAATTCCTTCATCTCTTCTCCTCCAATTCCTTCATCATCAACCACAAAGAGCCAGACCCACAAGCACCACCATCATCACTCTCCTCCAAATAGAGCCGGCAAAATGGACCCGTACCCCCGGGTACCCGCCACCCGACCCTAAAAATGTCGGGTTCGGGTTTGATTTTTTCAACCCTAAAAAAATCTGGTCGGGTAATAGTGTGAAATTTTCGGGTCGGGTATACCCGCTATTTTATCCCTAAAACCCACTGTTTGACCCTAACTTGACCCTACCCGACTTTTTGCCACCTCTACCTCCAAATCCTCCATCTCCTCTCCATCTTGTCTCTGATCCCTAAAGCCGCCGCCGTCGCTGCAGAGGAAGCCATTGCCGGAAGCCCTAACCCACCATCACTCTTCTCCAAAATACCTAAATCTTATCTCTATAAAGTAAGTTTCATCAAAATACTCAATTTTTGTTAGAGTTGCTGTTGTTTTTTACGAAATTGATGTCAATTTGAGTAAATGGAGATTAATTATTGTTAGGATTTCAGATTGATTTTTGTGAAATTGATGTCAATATGATTATATGGAGATTGATTATTGTTAGTGTTTTAGTTTGATTTTTGAGAAATTGATGTCAATCTAGTTAAAAGGATATTTAATATAAAGGATATTGATTTTTCGGCGAAAATTTGCAGATTCTGGCGGAATCTGATGAAGAACACGCCGGAAAATTCAAACATTCAAACCTAAGAGTGTAAGGGCAAAATTGCTATTTTATAAAATTATACAAGCATGTGCATGTCACATGATGAGAGAGAGTCTATTTTCGTCCATTTTAACTGACGGATCACAAATTGGATAGTTTAGGATACCCTAAAGTTAGTTTGGTCTCTTCAAGGCGCTCTAGTGCAAACAGGTTTGAAATGAGGGGTACCTTCTGTAATTACCCCTTAATATTGTGTGATAAAACTATGGGTTATGCGCCATGCAGTAAGAAGTCATGTTATCTATCATTTTGCACATGCACAATAATAGACCATTGTCCTTGGTGTATGCAATAGGAACAGAAGGTAAATGTGACATCATAAATCAGCTGGAATAAAATTATAATGTGGAATTGTAGGTATCTTCGTTTTCCCTTCATATTTTTCCATATATTGCTTACACGCTGTTACCTGTACAGCCTTGCTTCTTATATAACGGATGAAGAAATCCGAAAGGGCATCTTGTATCCATCTGTTGATAGGTAATATTCTTGTTAAATCTATCAAATTTTATCTTTCATTTTCCCTTATATTCTGTGTATTCTAATTCACTCTGTCCAAAAACTGAAGGATGCACCAATTTCAAACTATTATAAAGTCAACTATCATTTTTTACGTCTTTCGTTGTTTTACTGGGATACCCTTACTGTCGAAATGGCACACCCATTTCATTTTTTCCTTCAATTTTTGGATAGAAGTTAGTAGCCTGTCAAACTATAATATCCTGTCTGACTTTGGATATGTTTATAATCGAAGAGCCCGAATTTGGATTCGTATTCTTATGAGATTTATGTTGCTCTTCTTCGGTTCTAGTTGGCAAGATAGTTCTAGTAGAATCCCAAAAAAAATGGGGTATGGTTGGTCTGTGCCTTCATTACTTTGTTGAGGTCACAGTTGGCAAGATAGTTCTAGCAGAATCCCAAGTAAAATGGGGCATGGTCTGTGCCTTTATTACTTTGTTGATGTTATATGACTCTGATTAGTGTATATTGCATGATGCAGTATTCGTCATATTACAGCACAGGTTGGAGCTGCTGTTCTCCGAGCTTCTGTGGCAGAAGGACAGGCTGAAGGCCGTGGCGAAGTGGGGCCTACAGAGCTCATGCATATGTCAAAAGTATGATGAATTCAACTCTTACCTAAAATGGCTTTAAATCTGTAAAATTTAATATTGGGCTATATACAATGGTATACGTTTCCACAATCAAAAGGTCAACCTTGTTATAAGAGTTTCACTTACACCACTATATGTAGTTTATTAATATTATATATTTTCAATGAGTGGCTTTAGTCACCGCTTTACCACTCCCCTCACGTGCAAGCCGTGTGCTCGACATGTGCTCAATTGGCACTCCCCTCACGCTTAGGTATTTTTCTTATATATGTGGGGCATTGAAAGCATGTCCTGCAAGTGAGCCGGAGACCACATGGGAGACAACATAATCGGGTCTAGGGCCTGGATCATCACCAACATACCATGTGGAATTTAATATTGGCCTACACACGATGACTTGGACTTCCACTACTAAAAATTAATATTGTTAGTAGGATTTCACTATTTTCGGGGGAGCACCTAGTTTCGGAGTCCCATCTCAACATGAGACTCTCACTTACCATTTGAGCATAGTGTGGGGTGGTTCAAACCTCCAAGGGGCTTAGCCACTTCATGATCTTGGTCTTATCGAGAACTTAAGACTAACTTTGGAGGCCTGAAGGATCCTTGGCGCTGAAGGGCTGTGAGAGGAGGCATCTTGAGTGATCTATGTGAGCATTAACTTTCGTGTTAGCATCAAGTGAGGACCTTTAGTGGGAATTTTTGAAAATAATCCTTGAGAATATTCCAAGATGAGGACTCTTGAGGAGGAACTCTAGAGATGATTCTTTTGAAGGGGGGGAGCCTTGACCCATGGTGGAAGACCCTTGGGGTAGACCCTATAGGGTGACCTTTGAGGATGACCCTTGAATATGAGTCTTGGATGACCCTTGAGAAGGAGCCTTAGTATTGACTCCTAGAGATGAGCTTTGACGAGGTCCTAGTAGAGATGCTTGGACATGACATGTTGCTTCTTTGGGGACATGACATATGTTGCTTGGAAATGGGTGAGACCCTTGAGTTCTTGGTGTTGGAACGAATTGACCCCAGCTTGAGGGTGGCCACAGGTGTGACTACCCTATCCAAGGGACTCCTCAGCCCAGGGTACCCTCCCTTCAGCCTAAGTCCAGTCTGACCCATTTGGTAGTATCTACAAGCTTTCACTTGTAAAGATTACAATAGAATAATACTCCATCTTTAAAATAATTGTTCACTTTTTTATTTTTTGGTGAAGATTAAGCATAAGTTGGTTATATTTAGGTTTTCCCCTTTACACCTGCATGTGCTACTGTTCTAACAACTAACCGACTTTTCATAAATACATCGTTGGTAGTTCATGCATAACTAACTAACCAAAATAGTAAGTTGACAATTATTTTGAGACGGAGGGAGTAATAATTATCATTCTTATCAAAAATGTATACTCTACTTCCTTCCTCATTTTTGTTGCTTTCTTTCTTTCTTTGTGGTTATCAGGATGAAACTGTGGAATTTGTGACCCGGAACATGTGGTTCCCTATTTACAGCCCACTTGTTCATGAGAAATTATAAGGCTCCTGTTTGTTTATGGATGCTACTATAAAAAGAGCTGAAGGTAGTACCTTGCGTTTCCAGTTTAGTAATTACCAATGCCTAGAAGCAATTTGTTGAGAAAAAGAATAGGGTTAGGGTTTTCTCTTCAAGGTGGATAGGGGTGCTCCGATGTTGATTGGTGGGTGGCACCTTGAGAAGAAGGATGGAGCTCGGAGGTATGGCTTTGGGTACCACATAGTTCGAAGTTTCTAGATTAATATAAGTTTATTTCGTTTTAGTGTTGTTGTGCGATTCACTTGATAAAGTATTTGTTTCGGGTTGAGTTACTCATATAACTTACTCATTCCGTTTCAAAATGAGTGTTTATTTCCACTTTAAGAATTATTAAGGAGAAGTTGGTTTGTATGATATAAGAGTGCCTGGTTTCTCAGCCCAAGACACAAAGAAATATGGATCCGGGCGGGCGCTCCGCGCCCACAAATTCATTGGGGCGGGTATGAGTGTTAATT
>JAYMTK010002836.1:0-13153 GCA_036897405.1 Pelargonium myrrhifolium | reverse complement strand
AAATGACTTTTTTACTCTTTGATAAAAATATAAAAATCATCATTACTGACCCATTATTTTTAGAATTATACCTAAAAACTTTCCATCTTCTATGCGATACAATTAAAATAAAATCATGACTAAATAGTATTATGAGAAGTTCACGTGTATATGTTTGTTAAAAGTCAAAAGTGACACTTATTTTGAAACAAAAATTAGACTCTAAAACGACATTTATTTTAAAACGAATGTAGTATTTGTTAAGATTGAGTAATATACCGTTGCTAGTTGGTGAAGGTTGGATGTTAATTTAGAATAGTATTAGTTTCACTCACAATTAAGATTGACCGGTTGATATTAAGAATTTGGTTGGAGTATTGTATATAATTGAGACAATTTGTACTGTTACTGCTACAAAGGAAATAGAATTCTTGGATGCATGTGATTCAGATCAGCATGCTAATTAATTAACAGCTGTTAACTTTGATGATTGTCTGAAGCATTGTGATCCTCAACAATTATTAATAGTATTGTTATTATATACTATATGCATTGCTGGGGGCAGTGGAGGCATCTCCATCACAAAACTTGAACCACATTGGCCAACACCACTGAGTTTTGTTTGCCATGCCCTCCTCTCAATACTACTCAAATACTAACACTTTGGTTTCTGTGTGGTATATATAGGCATAATCTTAAATTCTTCAACACTTTCAAAACCCCCTTTTTCTTTATTAATTTATTATATCATATCATTTTTTTTTGCAGTATATACTGATGGAGATTGTGAGAGCAAGCTCTTTCCTGTCAAGAAAACCTTGTCTGCTGAGGTTGGTTTCTTATTAGACCTATTGCTTCTTCTTCTTCCTCCCAAGAACTCACCAAAAAGAAATCAAACTCTTAATGCCAGGTCAGAGTAATATATACCATATTCATTTGTATCATTATTTCTTAGTTTTCACCTTCTGCATATATCATGTATGAATTCAGTGCTAGGATAGAGGAAAATTTGGTTAGAGATGAAGCTTTTTTCTTTTGGCTTATTTGTAACTTATGGAATGGACAAACAAAATGGTGTACATAGTAATTATTCTAAATTTACTGCACTTGGTATGATTTCCTCTTACACACTGCACATACAGCTGGGAAAGTTTTGGAAATCTTAAATTTCAACTTAAAAGACAAATGAATTTGGAATTTAGGAACCTTGCACAATTTAATTAGTCAGGTGATGTTTTTCTCTGCTATCACAATTTTCTAGTTATTTTCTTGAAAATGAAATGATTGAACTTTGACTTTGCCTTGCATCACACTTCAAGAAACTTAGGTAACACTTGGATTAGTTTTTTTGTTCAGGATTAATGGAAATCAAGAACAAGAATGATTTTGAATTGACAATAACATTCCTATTCCTATCCACATTCTCATTCTTAATTCCTACTCTCATTTTAAGTTTTTTAACACGAACGCAACCTAAGTAGTAATGAACTTATCACTTATGTAGATATATCTTCCTTCCATTTGTACTCTTGTTTATAATTTCACATTTTAATGAACTCTCTGTTCAGGAGAATTTAGAAAGAAACCAACGTAGGAAGAGAAAATGATATTTTCCTCCAAGAAACTCTTACATTTTCTTTGACTATTTCAAGATCTAAACAACATGGAATCTAGTGGCTATAAGATGCAGGCAAATCAAGAGGATAAGAAACTTGAAAATTACTTCATGGCTACAGTCTTGACTGTAAATGATAAATGTATAGTGATGTTGGAAGATATTTTGGTGAGGGTAAATCATTATTTGTGGCCCAACCACAATGACTGGATGGGAGAAAAACAAGCCAAACAAGGAGACAAATTATACTCACAAACAGTTGATGTTATCATTTACTTTTCCTCTCTTTTGCCCCTTTGGTTGATGATATCATTTATTTGCATTAATGTTATCAACTGATGATTCCTAACTTTGAATCCCTGCAATATTTTTCCTCATTTTATAGGTATAAGAGTTAGATCATTTCTCTACAAAGCTAAATCAAGCTAGCTGCTCCAATGGATATGGCATATGACAAGGAGTACATGAGAATGGCTATGCTAAAACATGAAGAAATATTCAAACAACAGGTACCAATTCTCTTCATTTCATTCTTTTTTTTTTTTGTGTACATATTAATTCATCTTTAAAATGACATTTAGGTATATGAGCTTCATCGCCTGTATCGAATCCAGAAGATACTGATGAAAAGCATAGAAAGAAGGAATGGTTTGGATCAGATTCATCACTATCATCAAAGTTTCATGAAACAAAAGTCAAGAAGCATCAAGCTTGAGTTGGAAATGGTTGCAGATAATCCCATTGCAGAATCAAATGGAGATGGGATGTTGGAGATGATAGATGAGAGTGAGATTGAGCTGACACTAGGTCTAGGCCCAACCAAAAAAGCTGAGACCCCACCACTATATTCAGATTGTGGACCAACCAGCTTCTCTTCTTCCACTGGATCTAGCCATGTCAACACTAGTAGTGTTCAAGTTGAACTACAAAACCTAAAACACCCTCCTTGGCTTTTCCAAGTTTTGAGTCTCAACATCACTTGAAAACTGAATCCATTATTGATGCTAATTTGTAGTTTTGTAGCATGGTGGGTGGTGTCAAGTCTTGTGTACAGATTGCTGGTTTTCTTGGCTCTGGTAACCCATTTGTTTCTTTCAAATTGACTTCATATTATTAATTTTCATCAAGTCTTTTCTGATGGATCATAGACTGATTAGTTTTCTATCAGCAGAGTAGTTGATATGGTTCATTAAGTTTCACAAACCAACCATTAGTCATGTTCATGGTGATTGATTGCTCTTGTTCATGAAAATGCTCCTTATCTACAATGGTTCAATAATTTAAGAACATGCCTCACAATCTTAGAGCCAAAAAAAAAGGTATGTTTAGTTTCAGATGATAAGAAAGGAACAGAACAAAAACAAAAGACAAGAAAATAGAGAAGCCACTCAATCTCAAATCCACTCACTTCCTACAAGCTTTTGGTGACCAATTCAATTACATAACTTACATGTTTTCATTTCAATTGCAACAATCATGGACCTGTTATAGATAACTAGCAAAAGGCATTCATTTCTTTTTGCCACAAAACCTTAGACAGTGGTTGATGATACCAATATATCAGTGATTCTTTTTTGATATTCACCAGATTTGGCATCTTATAAGTTCTTGATGGAAACATTGCGATTAATATATTTTACAGCAACATTACACCAATAGTGGAAAGATGTGAGAAACAAGAAGCAACTCAGGAACAAACATTAGGTGCTAGTTCCTGAGGTCTTTAACAAACCAAGCAAGAAACACAGTACATGTTCCACAAAACCAATGTCTTAAGATATGGAGTGTCGACGATCTTTGGGGGGTTTGGTTCGACCTTTGGCACCAGTAGGTGTGACTGCATCTGTACGCACGAAAGGATAAAGCCTCCCAAGTTTCTTGGACACTGAGTTCATAAACGATTTTCGATGCAAAGGAGGCTTATCAGCAGAAGACATATGGCTCCCATGGGGACTGCTTGCTCCTGATTTAGCTGTAGCTGATCTTTCCATTTCTTTCAGTTTCATTTTCAGTTTTAGTAACTCCAATTTCAAGTCTTCGTTCTCTTGTCGTAAGCTTGAGAGCTCATCAGGAACTGTGTGGATATCATTGGAGTATACATTCATTCTGGGAGGAGGAGCAGCCGCTTCGTTGACAATGATGTTGTCATTCATGACATCTCGTAGGCGTTGCTGCTCATAATGAAGTACCTGAACCACAGTTTGAAGTGGAAGCCTGTCGTTCTGAGCAGCGTGGGCACAGGCCTCCCGGGATAGCTTTTGACAGTCCATCAAGCAGCATACACTCTTCCTCTCCATGTCACTTAGCGCGGGATGAGCCTGTTCGTAAACAAACAAGTTTCATGATCAACAAATAAATCAGTAACTTTCTTTAAGTGTCATGATGTCTACAAAATGCACCTTTAGATAGATGTCTATGGCTCTATACATTCCATCTTCGGTTATTCTTGCTTGTTCTGGTATAAGCTCAGCAAGATTGTTAAACTTTGAAACAGACAAGTTACGGTCGGAGGCAATTTCAGCAAGGTAGTTCTCCATTAGCTTCCCAACCCGTTCCATATCGCTTGGCGGGGGAGAAACATACTCCCCTTCACCATACACCAAATGGCGTCCATCTGTTTCGCATTCAAGATAGTTTGTCATGATTCTCTGCACAGTGTCCACATCAAACAATGTGTCCCCAGTTAAGGCATAAGAAGGAATCAAGAGATCATCCAACACAGCTTGTCCTAACTGCAAGGCCATCCTCTTCTCCAAATCAAGCCGGCAAGCAACAGTTGTCTCCAGATATATCGCAGAACGAAGCAACATCGCGAGAAAGCTAACAGACATTGCATTCTTTTCCCTTGGAAGAAGACTCACAATTGTTTCTAGAACAACCCTCTTCTCGTGCTCTTGTCGCGGCTCAATCTTCTTCCTCATCCCCTTCCCGAACATTTCCTGCATCCGGTGGACAAGTGATCTTTAGCATTGTTAAATAAAGCACATATATGCAATTCAATTAAATCACATTCTTACCAAACCTCGAAGAGATTTCTGAGCATAGAGCATAAGCACTGGGGCAAGAGCAAATTGCTTAAACCCTCTAGCCATCATAGCAATTACAACGCGTTGGAAAAGATCAATTCTCAAACCAGTTAAATCTTCAGCCCACCAGTCAACAATGGGCTTTGGCTGGGACAGCATTGAGGAAGAAACTGCAACCTCAGCTCCACTCTCAGACCTACCAGACACATGGAACTGGCTTTCTTTGCAAGCAATGTATGCTATGGCGTCGATGCATCTGTTAACCAACTTGACTTTCTCCGCTATGGGAATGAAGTTTATAGACATTTGCAATACTGAAACAGCCCCTGCAAGGCTCTTAAGTGCCACTTCATTGAGGTAAGTTTCAGTCCTCCCCACAAGGTTTCCAACAAAATAGGCCTCAGTCATCTCCAGATACTCTGCCACGCATCGAAGCATGGCAATGTTTTCTGTCCCTATCTCAAAATTAATCCCATAACAGAACTTAGCTGCCAGTTCAAATGCTTCTGCCCCGCCCGGGATATCCGGGATTTCAACGACAGCATCACTAGATTTAGACTCTGACACCACTTTCCTTATGTATCCACTCTTTGAGATTAATGGGAACTGAAAGTTATGTAGAAAAGATTCATTAGATAAATTTGTAACACTTAACTGACAAGAACCACAATTCAGTGATCATACCTTATGCAGTGAAAAGGAAGAACCTCCAGCATGGATGGTTATATCACTGGGAATCTCCTGAGAAAAAATCCTGTTAAAAAAGGAAAGAAAATTCAGTGGAGTCTCTAAACAATCTTGGGTTTGCTACAAGATGAGAAAGGAGGATACCAGTTATGAGTGGTTCCTTTCATTGGTACAAGAGTGCATTTTATTGAAGGTGAAGCAGATGATTAAATAGGACAAAAGATGATGTAGTAAAGAAGTAAGCATATAATACCATTCACTGGTTCTTTTCATTGCAGCAGAAAGGAGGTCATGATTCATCTTGGTGGACATACCAGCTGTGGTGGGTAGTGTTTCCTCCATGGCTGAGTCTGCAATACCTTTATATCAAGATTCATGTTGCCATCAAATAGTCAATTATTACAAGGCTAAAGTGGAAGATTAGTAAAGATAAAGGTTAATTAAACCGGCATCGATTGATCTTGTCATTGCAAGTACTCTTTTGTTTCTTGTGTTTGCAGCTGAAACTGAGCTGTTGTCAGTCAAATTGTGAGCATGAAGGGAAGCTCAAGCTCTAGCTCAAGCTCAGGCTGTTGAATAACAGTGCTATCTTCTTCATTGGGTGAAATGACTGTAATGGGTCTGTTATTTAAGTATTGAACTATAGGGAAATGGATGGCATTTGGGGTATTGTGGAAGAGATGAGATGTGTGAATGTTGATTGGTAGAATTTTCCACATGGGACAGATTTCCATCCACAGAAGTAGCCATCTTACATTATACCAAATTAAATGAAGACCCAAAATCTGTAACCTTTGTAAATTCCCAAAGAAGAAAACCTACCCTGCCAATCTAAGAGAAATGGTAACCAAGTCTACAATTCACCTACTTCTAAACATCTAATTTCAAGGCAGTGTATGGTTAGGTAAAAGAAGAAAAAAACACCACTCAGAGTACTTACAATTAAATTTCTGCATTATTTGGCTGGTGGATCAGTGGGGGAGGAAGATAAAATTGATAAATTGTGTCACATGAACAATCAACGTCGCACGGGGACCCTTAATCTGGCACGATGTGATGAGACATTCGTTGCCATTAATTTCTTGGAACATCAGTTATATATAACACTCCCAAAAATAAATCCTTGTAGATTTGCTGCTCAGCTCTAGACTTGGTAGGGACGCGAGCACGCAATCTCTAATATAGTTTTAATCATTTTAGTTCGATCTGAATTTGGTAAAATAAAAATGTCTGTACCTTATATTGATCTACCATTGAGTAGATCATAGTTATGGTACAAGAAAATATCAATTTTGAGGCTGCCTGGAGAGGAGCTTTTTATAAGAGAAAAATGAAACTTTACACTCTCAAGTTAAAGGAGACCAAGAAGATGGAGCTAAAGGGTTTAGTGCAGAAGAAAAGGAATAGGATGATTGTAGGGTAGGCTGATAATGTAGTGTTGTGGATGGAAGAAGAGGCTGTTCAAAAAGATAATACACCAATAATTCTAATCCCCTAAACACATATATAGTACTGTATATAATAAAATGTCTATCTATTAGCAGATGTGATCATGTGATAATATATGCAAATATTACAAAGTACAATCAATGACCTTTCTACACAGTTAATAGTGAACCTCAGATTTCTGCTATGTGTGATGTGTCTCCTTATTTTTCATGAATTTGATTAAGATTCATCCAATCCCTAATCTGTTGTCCTCATTTTCCATGTGCTGTCAAAACAAAATAATTGTAAGTAAATCAAGAAAAGTGGGGCATCTGCTTTATTACCATGAGGTAAATTATGAGCACAGAAGAGGACACACCTATATATTTTTGTGTCTCTCTTAGGTTCCATTAGTCCAGCTGTCAAGTACTGGATGAACTGTGCAGGTGGGAGGCCAAAACTCAGGAAATGAACCATGAAGTCAATTGAGTAATTAAGGTTTAATGAAACAATATTCACACATAATTCAAGTGTTCTTTCATCTTAGGTAAATCTCCTAAAGTAAAGACAATGATCATACATAAAGTTGAGAGAACATTATTCAACCTGTCATTTAAACCAAACCAGTTGAAGAAGCATCTAAACAACATGATACAATAGTTAAACTTGACTTGAAGGTTCAAACCCAATTTACAATGGTATCAGAGTTGCTTCTGTTTAGGCGTATTTGTCGGGCCTGCACGTGAGGGGAGTGTTAAGCGATACTGTCAACTTATTTCCACGGATACATACACGTAAGGGCACAAGTAGAATGTATGATTAATTAGCAAGTGGAAGACAGAGCATAAAGGGGCATCATATTGATGAATGTAGTGGAAAACATGTCCGACTATATAAGCCTTATGTTCAATTGTTCTCAACAGCTCAATATATAGACCCCCACCAATGATTTCAAATTGAAAGAAAGAAAGTTCATGATTTCTTATTATATATATGTATGTATGTTTGTGTAAGGCTAAGGCCTCTCATTATTCACATCTTACTTATTCTTCCCCGTAACTTAGCCACATCTGGTGGGGTACATATATTCCTGCTGAGCTGAGCTGAGCTAATAAGAGGACTCTAATAATTTACAAAGGCTGAAACTACAGCAAATTAATATGTATCACATCAATCAGGCATTGCAAGATAATCCATGCATCCCACTTTGGGAACAAAAATAATACATAACCCAATGAATTAATTGGACTGTTGTTCTATTTCTACTTGATAATGATTCAACTTTGCAAACTACAGGCCAAAACTCACATCCCTTCAACGCCTCCATTAATTGCACTATGCATAATTGCTTGCCAAGTTATCCTAATCATCACACTTGCTCTTAGTTTTCCAGCTTTTCTGGATCGATACAGCAATGTTGTTTAGTGGTGCTTGCTAGCTCTTATATGCATGCATATCCAGCTTCATGATCTTAACCCTCAATCATTCCTGCTTTCTAAAACAGACATACATAAAAACACTCTACAATACATGCATATACATTTTAAATCACATCAACAAGCATATAAGTTCAAACAGACAATAATATTTTATAAATACTAATATACTAAGTTACAATTACATGCTAGCATACAATCACACACATACAATACATTAACAAAATAAAATAGTTTCACATACGTCTTTACTCTTAAACGTATGCTCCAAACGTATGCTCCACGCACACGTAAGCTCCGAGTATGCTCCACAAAACACTACGTACGATATGCTAAAAATAATACCATACGTCAAAAATGTGAAATATAAAAAATTTATCGTAAAAATATCACTAATTGCATTAATTTAATAAATGTACAGACAAATTTAAAAAATTATATAAACAATCTTATTTATTTAAAAAATAAAACATTACTATTTAAAATGATATAAAAAATTTAAATAAATATTCAAATATTATACTAATTAAACTAGTAACACAAATATTATTCATTCATTAAAATAATTATTATTAATTATTTTTAAATAAATTTATTAATTAAAAAAATTACTATATTGACATAATTTAATAAACTATTATACGTAATTACTTTAAAATCACTACTATCATCAATTAATAAATTATAATTTTTTAATATATTAAATCAAATAAATAAATTTAAAATATTTTAACAAAAATATTTTATTATTATTTTATTACAAATATTTTTACACATATATTTAAAAAAATACATAATAACAAGAATCATTTATAAAAATATTTTTACACATGTACTTAAAATTATTTTTACACATCAAAACAATAATATTTAAAAATCTTTTATAAATCAAATAAATAATTTAAAAATATTTTAATACATAATTAATAAAATATCAATTATTATTATTTTATCAAAATATTTTTACATATATTTATAAATATTTTTACACATAAAAACAAAAATATTTAAAAATATTTTTTGCTTAAAAAAAATATAGCAATACACAAACAATGCAAAACAGTAAATATTCAATAAATCCGTCGTAAAACTATACTGAAATCTGCGGTTTTCCGCGAGCATTCACTTGGAAGTGATACTCGAAACAGAACGCCTGCTCCCCAAATAAAAGGGACATGATCAAACACCCGTGCTCGCTCATAAGGCTCCCTCGAAAGTGGGGACCATGACGACACAATGGGCTTCACAGTCAATAGGCATAGTGGAAATTAAGAATCATCCCAAGGGAACCAGACACACCCTTAGAAAAGTGAACCTGGGACCTCCTCGATAAGGGGACATGGGAGCGATAGATACACCCAGCCCAACCGAAAGCCAAAAACTGAGCGCCTCAACGATTAAAGTTCGCGAGGAATCAGTGAACAAGATGTGCAGCAGACGTCACGGTCAAGAGGCATAGTGGGAACTAAGAATCGTCCCAAGGGAACCAGGCACACCCTCGAAAAAGGGAACCTGGGACCTCCTCGGTAAGGGGACTTGGGAGCAATGGATACACCCAGCCCCTGCTTTGGCAAAAGAATAAAAACCAAATTTTTTTTAAGGGTAATCCTGGGTTACCTTACTTGCATAGAATATCTCTAGCTCGACCGAAAGCCAAAATCGAGCGCCTCAACAATTGAAGGTTGCGAGGAATCGATGAACAAGATACGCAGATGAGCGCAAATTAAAGCAGACATGCAAAATACAACAGAAGCAGAAGAGTCAAAAGCATTCACTAAACCTAGTGACCAAGTTCAATAGTTCAAAAAGAAGCAGATTATAAGGGAAAGAAAAGAAAAACTACAGAGCTGGATCCTCGTCAACAGCAGCCTCCTCCTCCGAGGGGACAACGTCGAGGGGGTTAAGGAGAGCAATGTCCCTTGGTGGCATAACTTGGGGGATCCGAGGACCGGACATCTCAAATATTGGGTTGTCCTCCTCAACAGGGCCCACCAGTGCATCGCACCTCTCTAACCAGCTGGCGTCAGTCCCGCGCGAAGACTCATCACGTTCAACCTCGTCCAAGGACAGAAGAGACAAGACACTCCCCCCGAAGAGCCCCTTGAACGTCTTCAAGGTATCGATGCAAAGGAGCACCTAGGGTTCACTTCCCACCTTCCGGAGATCATGCTCACGGGATACCAGAATTTCATCAAGGGTGAAGGGAAACCAAGGGTGGAACTTCCTCAAGATTGGGCGGGCTGAAGAAGCAAAAAACAGGTCAAGGATCTTCTATCTGCTCGTCCCCTCCTCGACAAGGATGTGGAGAATGCTACCACGTCCCTCGGCCTTCCCCATGTTGCGCTCGGCGGGAAGAAAGCCTTGTAGCTCTGGGGCGGCCCGGGTTGCGGCCAACGACCTTGGTAGTAAGGTGCCCCATAGCCTTAGGGGCTGGGGATTAACGGCGAGCCCGGACCTCGGGAGACTCCTTAACTTGATTGCCAAAGAAAAGAAATCATCAGAAAAAGAAGACACACGGAAAAGAAGACAAGGAAGAGCGAAATACCTTGGCGGGAACTAGCTGAGAGGATCTCGCCTGAAGGGCCTCCTCTTTCTTTATAAGCGCGGCCTCCTCTTTCTTTATAATCGCAGCCTCTCGCGCCTGGAAACTCTCCTCTTCCTTCTGGAGGGTGTTCTCCCTGCCCAACATCTCCTGATCCTTCCTCTGACAAACTCTCTAAACTAGATCTCCTCCTCTCTTCTTTGGAGCCCAGGATTCTCTGCTGCTTCTCTTCCTCCATCCTCTGACATTCAACCTCCCAAAGGCGTAGTGGCTCTTCCCGCCTGACAAGCTCTTTCTCATCCCTCCCGACGGAGCTAGCTCTTATCGCTTCGAGGTCCCTGATCATCCCCTCTATGACATTGGACATGTGCTCCAGGTTAGCCTCGAGACTCGCGACCCTGGCCCGGATGGCCTCGGCCTCAGCATCGCGCTCCCTCGCCTCCTCGAGCATGTAGGCCTTCTTCTTTTCATAATGACAGATTGTCTCCTAAAGATGTGAGCGTCCATAGCAGCCTAGTCATTCCAAAGGAATTCACTCGCGTGCAGTCCCTGAAAGTATAAGGCCACCATGTCACCAAGGGTGGTAGTCGAACGAGAAACCTGTAACACATGAAAATTCGTTAAAAGACGAAAAAGCCCAAAGAAGAGAAATGACCATATGAAAAGACAAAGGCAACTACCTCGCCCATGAGCCTCCGGACTGCATCAATATTCCCAAACACCTGGGAAAGGCCACTCGCTGCCATCGCCTCCCTCAGCAAAGCAAGATTTTGGTCGTGATGGGTTACCTACCCAAATGAGAGGGCTAGGTAACCCCCGGACCACAGTGGAACTGCCCGAAGAGGATCCAGCCGTAGCATTTGCCTGATCCTCAGCAGCCCCCTCGCTGAGTCTACCCGAAGCCGCCTCCTTTTCCACCAAGTCGACAACCTCGTTCCGGCCCTCCTCAACCGGAAGCTCCCCCTCTTCAAGATCCACAACTTGGTCCCGACTCCCCGCAACTAAGACATCACCGACATTCTTAACCCGGTCCTAGACCCCGTCGTCCAGAATCCTTCTGTCCTCAACCACGCTCTAGACCCCCTCACCTAGAGCTAACCTCGACGCCGAACCAGCAACGCCTCCAGTAGCTATGCTCCTTAGTCTTCCCCGCTCCACCTCACCTTCTGTCGAAGTCTCAAAAAGTGCATCTACCATAACATTTCCCTGCGGACCCAAGTCATAACGGGTCTGAACACCTTCACCCCCACTCATCTCAGACTAAGCTCCCCCAAAACGAGCCGGAGTAGACATTATGCAGTCAACTCCGCCAAGGTTCTCCGTCTCCTCCCCATGAGGAAGCGAAGGGGCTCCAGACTTCTCCCTCTCCAGCAACTCCCTTAACGGGACCTGATCCTCATCATCAGAGCTGTGGGGTGAAGAGGACACCTTCGCCCCCTGATCTTCCTCCGACGGAATGTCGTCTTCATCGACCAAGCAAATGACCGGGTCCACCTCTTCCATCTCCTTCCCGCCTTCTCCTCCAATAGAAGCAGCATGAGCCATATCGTCTTCCCACTCCTTAATCGCCTCCCGACGGGAGGCCACCGAACCGACTGGAGCCGTCTCCGCCTCAACAACGACCTCTTCCCCATCCTCCCAACAGACCGCCGGACCGACGATGATGCAGAATCAGAGGCGAAGAATTTTCCTCCTCCACTTCCTCCTCCTCCCTCGGAGGCGCCGGGGGTAAGACAGCAACAGGAACAACCTCCACCATCGCCTTCTCCAAAGGACGCAATGCCATCTCAAACCGAGTTTGGTTCGCGTGAGGGGACCCCCCAGAACTCTCCCCTTGGCCCTGGAAGGCACCCGACAAGTTTACCAGGGTCGCACCAAGTAGTATAGGACAATGAAGTCCAGATATCGATCCACAGGCAGTGTTAGGATATTTAAGGTCGTTTTATACAGTTAGTTTGCTTAATTTACCTAGGAAGCAAATAAATAGGGGATTGTAGTTGGTGTGTGTCATGACAAGCATTCAATCGCAATAATAAATATAAGAATAAGAAAGCTTTTGGAGAAATTCAAACAAGGAAAATGGGCGGGATGTGAATGGCATGAAAACATGATTTAGGATTTCAATTGGTTTAGTTAGGTTTGGTTTGAAAATGCATTTGTTTATTACCCGGTGATCTTGAATCCTCAGCCGTCTTATGGATGAAGATCAACTGAGATTTAGGATGAATAGTGGGAACCCCCATTCAAAATTGCGCCCCAAGGCAAGGTTGTCAGTCATGCAGAGGGGTCGCATACATCCTCTCATTGGGTGTAACCTTGTAGCGGGCGTAAGGAGTCTCTAGCGTACGTAGAACTAGAGGTTGTCCTCACCCTTTGATCTGAATCGGCATAGAACAATACTATGAATTAGTATTGCCCTATGCTATCATCAAGTGTGGGT
>JAYMTK010002835.1:0-13155 GCA_036897405.1 Pelargonium myrrhifolium | reverse complement strand
GGGATTCTGCATTTTCCCGTCACTTTCCGATGTGTCAAATGCCCTTATCAACTTTCCCGGAAAAATAAACATTCCCGGGAGAGTTACTTTCCCGTTGCCAAACGATACCTATGGTAAACAAAAATTTATTATTTTTGAAGGAAAGAACCAAAATTTATTATAAATAAATCTCAATATAATTGAACCAAAATTTATTTATTTATTATTTTTTGAAGGAAAGAACCAAAATTTATTTAAATCACAAAATTGATTAGCAAAACTTACAATTTTGTTGTTGTTACAAATTTAGGATAAGATTGTTGTTTTAATAAATGATTTAAGAACTCTTTTATTCTGAAAAATTGTTTAGTACACGAATCTAATCTGGTAAACAACATAAAAATATAAACGTGCCCAAAAATGTCGTATCTAAAATCTATATATTGTATGTATTGTAATAGATATAATTAAAAACAAAATAAAAATAAAATCCAAACCCATCAATTCAGCATTTAATCTAAGAAATAAAACCCTAAAGACCTCTTTGTAAGAACAAATGCCCAATAGAATCAATCGGTGCCGTCAGTTATCAAATCCAACGGCTGAGATCTACCCGTCACTCGTGCTTATCACTCCCTCTTCTTCCACTCTACTGTTTGTTTCTTCTTCTCTCCTATGCGTATCTCCTTCCCTTTCCCTCTCAACATAACATCACTAAACCTGAACCCACCTTCGATAATCTTTATCATCGCCTCGCACACTCCGATCTCTGAATTTACTGCTAAATCTATACACCATCGTAACTTTGAATTTATCATTTTGTTTTTGTTTTGGGTTTCGATTTTTGAGTGCTGGGCCATGTTGATTTTGTATCACCAATCAACTTCTCGGTGCGTTAGCACCGAACTCAATTGATTTCTGGAGCGATTTAGCTGATTTGTAGCTGAAAGTTTCAATCTTTCTCGAGTTTTACCGTCTTTTTCATCGCCTGTAATGATCACAGATAGCTATTCGAAAATGATGTCTGATGTTTCAGTGCGATCAATGATGAAGAACCCAGATTTCGGGGAGGATTTGGGTATGCTGATTCGCGAGCAGAGGCGGCATGAGGTGGCCAGTGATCGAGAGAAGGAGCTCAGCATGTACAGAAGTGGGTCGGCGCCGCCCACCGTCGAAGGCGCGTTGAGCGCCGTCGGAGGATTGTTTGACGCGACCGCTCTATCGGGTTTCCAGAAAAGCGGTGGGAAAGGGTTTGCGTCCGAGGAAGAGCTCCGTGCCGATCCGTCCTATGTGAATTACTATTACTCCAACGTCAATATGAATCCGAGGTTGCCGCCGCCTTTGCTGTCCAAGGAGGATTGGCGGTTCGCGCAGAGGCTGCACGGAGGAGGTTCGGCGGTGGGAGGAATTGGGGACAGGAGGAAGATGAGTAGAAATGGTGGAGATGAAGGTGGTAATGGAAATAGGTCGCTCTTTTCGGTGCAACCTGGGTATGGTGGGAAGGAGGAGAATGGGGTAGAGGGAAAAAGAACTGCAGCTGAGTGGGGTGGAGATGGCTTGATTGGCTTGCCGGGTATGGGTCTGGGTAGGCAGAAGAGCATTGCAGAGATGATTCAGGTGAAAAGTTTTAACCTTTACCTCATTTGTCTTCTTTTATTTTCATTTTTTTGGTAATATGTTTGTTTTAAGATTATAGTGTTATAATACATACTGTTACTCATGTTGAAACATTGACTCCATTTTGTCTGTTTTCTCAGTTACTTGATTGTTATATTATTTAGGTGTTTACAGACTGTCATTTTTGTGTTTACACTTGTATGCAGGTTGTTAATTGTATATGATAGATAATTTCTTTGAAACCCCATGGATTCTGAGGTTTATTGTAACATTCTGCTTTGATGTCGGTTGCTTCTTTATTTACTACATTCCTGTATTTTGATTCTGTGCTCCTGAAGCCAAGGCTTATTTAGATGTGCGGCCTAACTGGGATCAGAATGGTATCCCTTGTTTATTACAGTGTCTCGGGGTTTCTTCATTGAATGTCCATTAATTACTTTTGGTTGGTTGCCTTTTCACCCTCTCCAGTTTGCATGATCCAAATTGCGTCAAATCTTATAATGGCGCAGAAAGATGTGATTGTCGTTATCTATGTAAAAGTAGAATCAGAGATTTTTGTATTGCTCTTGTATTAGAAAAATGATGGTGGTGTTTAGGAACTGTGTTGTTACTAAAAGTGCGTCCGAGATTGTGTCCCAGTTTTGTGGCGGCAAATTGGGAGAGTATCTCTTCTTAAGCTAGCTTGGCATTTTGGGAATATTAGCGGATTAGCCTTAAATTGGTTCACCACTTATGTGCTAATGATGTTCGATGCCCTCCTGTCTCCTCAGTGCGTTTGTACTGTACATGTGTGGATATCCTTACATTGTTTTAGTACTGTGGATTTTTAATGTAGCTGAGAAATAACTGGTCACAGTATATAACTAGAAACTTGTAGCTAGTAAAGTGGTTAGTTTTCTATATGAAGTTTCATCTAGATAGGTGTGTGCGGGCACGCAGATTTTTCAGTATAGCCTCTACTGATGTATATATACTTTATTTCTTGCTAAGTTCATTTATGGTTTAAGTATTCCACACTGCTTTTCCATGCTACTGGATATATCTCTGAAGTAGAAAGCTAAATATTTCAATTCAGGATGATATAAGTCAGCACCCCTCTCGTCCTGCTAGCCGCAATGCATTTGAGGACAATGTTGAGCCATCTGAAGCCCAGTTTGCTCATCTGCTTGAGGGCGTCTCCGCAGCTCAAAACATTGGTGCATCAGCTTCTCAATCTTATGCTTCTGCTTTAGGTGGTTCCTTGTCAAGAAGCACCACTCCTGATCCTCAGCTTGTAGCAAGGGCTCCTAGTCCTCGCATTCCTCCTGTTGGAGGAGGAAGGGCCAGTTCTATGAATAAAAGAAGCATTAACGGGCCAAACTCATACAGTGAGTCTGCTGAACTGGCAGCTGCCTTTTCCGGGTTGAATCTATCAACAGCTGGTATGGTAGATGAAGAGAATCATTCACGATCTTATATTAAACATGAGATTGATGAACACCATAACCTCTTTAATTTGCAAAATGATCAGAGCCATATGAAACAACATCCGTACATAAATAAAGCTGAGTCCAGGCGACATCATCTGCACTCTGCTCCTCAAGCAGTCAAAGGCATTTATCCAGACATGGGTAAAAGTAGTGCACTTGGGATGGATCTGAAAAACTCTTCATCTACAACTCTGAATGGTGGAGGAAGTTCACCTTCTCACTATCATAATATGGATAACATGAATTCCTCTATTCCAAATTACGGCCTTGGTGGCTATGCTATTAATCCTACATCACCTCCCATGATGGGCCATCTTGGGAGTGGTAATTTGCCTCCTTTGTTTGAAAATGTTGCTGCTGCTTCTGCATTGGGAGTGAATGGCTTGGATTCTAGAGCTCTTGCTGGAGGATTGTCTATGGGACCGAATTTGTTGTCTGCAACTGCAGAGTTGCAGAATCTGAGTAGAGTAGGAAACCAGGTGCCTCTCATGGATCCCCTGTCCCTTCAGTACTTGAGATCAAATGAGTATGCTGCAGCTCATCTTGCTGCTCTCAGTAACCCCACAATGGATAGGGAAGGTATGGGTAATTCATACATGGATTTACTTGGACTTCAGAAGGCTTATCTTGGGCAGTTGCTTTCACCTCAAAAATCACAGTATGGTTTACCCTACCTTGGTAAATCTGGTGGTTTGAATCATGGTTATTATGGAAATCCATCATTTGGTCTTGGAATGACATACCCTGGAAGCCCATTGGCAGGCCCCCTTCTTCCAAACTCTCCTGTTGGATCAGGAAGTCCTGTTAGACATGGTGAACGGAACATGCGTATTGCTTCAGGGATGAGGAATTTAGCTGGTAGTGTCATGGGAGCTTGGCACTCAGAAGTTGGTGGTAACTTGGATGAAAGTTTTGCATCCTCTTTACTGGATGAGTTCAAGAGCAACAAAACTAAATGTTTTGAGCTATCAGAAATTGTCGGGCATGTTGTTGAGTTCAGGTAATTATTCTGGCTAATCTTTCCTCTTTATCTAAGCATCCAGATACCTGATCCAGTATTTTTTTGCTTTAATGATCAGTGCTGATCAATATGGTAGTCGATTTATTCAACAAAAGCTCGAGACTGCTTCACCAGAAGAGAAAAACATGGTTTTCCATGAAATCATGCCTCAAGCCCTATCATTAATGACAGATGTTTTTGGTAATTATGTGATCCAAAAGGTGCTTTTCTAACATGCATATTGCCTTTGATTTGTTATTGAGATTGTATGTTTACACGTCTCAATATCATAATGAATTATGTACCGGAGAATCTTAAACATTTGCATGCAACTAACAATTTCCACTTCTTTTTAGTTTTTCGAGCATGGTTCTGCGTCCCAGATAAGAGAACTGGCTGATCAACTCACAGGACATGTGCTGACCCTTAGTCTTCAAATGTATGGCTGTCGAGTCATCCAGAAGGTAGATTCATCCACTAAACCAAAGCATGAAACTTTACATGATACTGAGATACCCTGGAATTTTATCTACTATCTGCTTTCTTTCCATGATATTCAAAAAGCATTGCATACTTTTGTGCTGCATGTATTACATTGCTGGGTAAGAGTTATCCTCTTTCCTATCCCTATTCCGCAATACAGGCAATACCAGATGGGTTGTAATTTTTGTCCTGCATGTGGCTGGGGGAAGTCTAGTGAATCTAGATTGTCAGTGAGCTAGTTTTGTCCTACTACATGTTTCTTTCCTGGAAATTTTTATCCTAATTTAGGTTGATATCTGAGAATGGTGTCCGCATAAAGAACTTTGGCAGTGCGGTGTGGATGGATAATGATATCCTTGATGTTGTGTTTTTATGAAAGGTTGTGAGCTTAACTCACTGTTTTAACTTTTCAGGCTATTGAAGTTGTTGATCTGGACCAGCAGACTAAAATGGTTACTGAGCTGGATGGTCATATCATGCGCTGTGTTCGAGATCAGAATGGGAACCATGTCATCCAGAAGTGCATTGAATGCATTCCTGAAGATGCAATCCAGTTTATTGTTTCAACCTTCTATGACCAAGTTGTGACACTGTCAACACATCCATATGGCTGTCGTGTCATACAGGTGAGAATACCATGCATTTCTCTTCAATTATTGTATCTGCATGCTTCTGCTTATTGCCTTGTGTTATTTTTTTTTCACTTGCTTAAATGTTATTAGTATATATTCGCATACTAAAATGGTATAGCTTTAATGTTGCAGAGAGTCCTGGAGCACTGCAATGACCCAAAAACACAGTGTATAATGATGGATGCCATTTTCCAGTCCGTGTGCATGTTGGCACAGGACCAATATGGAAATTATGTTGTTCAGGTTTGTTGTATTTCTGGAAGCTTGATCTTGTCAGTTTTATTTGTGCAAGTGAGGTAAGAGTATTAGGCGAAGTTAGGACTTGTGTGTTTTTATTTGGTGCTCAGTATGTCTTTCACACACCAAATATATATATATATATATATATACACACACATCCTTAAGATTTATGGTTCAATTACTCTGAGTAGTTCAATATGCTTTTCTTAGTATTGTTCCGTTCAAAGTTGTATTGTCTACTGGACAAATTTATCGAGTACTGAGGGGCCCTGTTCTGTTAAGTTTATTATTGATAGGAGAGAATACTTTTTCATCTCATATCAATCATCTTCATTTAAATTGTTAGCCTTCCTACTGTTAACTCCTTTTCTTCATCATTCAATGATCTGTCTCAGCTCTTCATTTGTAATTGTTACATATGTTTACAGCATGTGCTAGAACATGGAAAGCCAGATGAACGCTCGGCCATCATTAAGAAATTAATTGGGCAGATTGTTCAGATGAGCCAGCAGAAGTTCGCATCCAATGTTATAGAGAAGTGCTTAAGTTTTGGAACTCAGACAGAACGCCAGCTCCTAGTGACTGAGATGCTTGGTACAACCGATGAAAATGAACCTCTTCAGGTTAGCGGTTTGTTCTCTTGTTCAGTATCTGTAAATAAAGTGCAAAATGTGTTGAATCTTCTTGTCACTTTTATCTCTTGTTTACAATTTATCAAGTTTTTGGTTTCAAATAATTAGTGTGCCTATCTCGTAGCTTTGCATTTGTGTCCTTGTACTTATTTACTAAGCTAATATCCGATGCATCCCGAATTTGATTATTAGGCTATGTTTGATATGCTGTACTAGAATTTTCATTCTACTATTTTCTTTTCTTGTTTGTATTTGGTAGAACCAAAAATAGCTGGAAACTCATTCCATGAGGAGATCCCGTTTGCTTGAAAACCATTCATCATCTCAACCTAGGGAATGGTCATTGTAGTTTGTGCCGGAATGAAATTTTTTACTATAAATTTGCTAAAATATCATTATTTCTAAGTATATATTTTATTTCAAAATCATAATTTTTTCATTTATCATATGAAATGAAAACAAACTTAAATCGTCAAGTTAATAGTTTGCAATAATAAAACAACCAAAATGATTTCCTGAGAACACTTTCAATTATTATAATATACTTACTATATTATTTGTAGTACATAATAAACTTAAAAAAATAGTATTACTGTTCAATAACAAAACATTGAAATCTAATTTGTATGCAAGTGAATGTGAGGAAAGAAAAAAAAGACAAAATAACTTGTTAGGTCAAAATAACATTACAAAATTGCATGTAAATTAATTTATAAGTTTAAACAATATATATGTAAATACGAGTTTTTTTTATGCCGTTAAAATTTGGTAGGGAGAGCTTTGCCGACCGGGCTTGATCCATATTATACCGGATGCATAAAAATTGACTAAACGTGTTCATTGTGGTATACAAAAATATACTTCCTCCGTTTCAAATTAAATGTTGTTTTAGAGTTTTGTTACAAATATTAAGGAAAGATGCTACCCTTGGATAAAGAAATAAAACTCATCATTACTAGCACGCTACTTTTGGAGCTATACCTAAAACTTTTCAACTTCCATATGAGAATATGCGTAAAGGGTATTATGAGAAAGTCATGTGTATATGTTTGTTAAAAGTAGAAAGTGACATTTATTTTGAAAAAAAAAATGAACTCTAGAAAGACATTTAATTTTAAACGGAGGTAGTATAAAGTAATGCTCATTCTATTCCATCCCATCCCATCCCATCCCCATCACATTTCCAGATTGCTAGGCAGTGAAAATTGTTTTATTGCATTCTAGGTCTGATAGCTTTCATTATTTTAGTAGTAGCTCGTTCTATTTTGTTTTCATTTTAATGTCAATCTTTCCTTGGTTTCAATTGGGTTATTATTCAAAATATGCAACCAGAAAATTTTCAATTCTACTCGTGTCTTAAGAAATCGGGTTGTTGGTTCTTTTTGTACAATTGTGAAGTCTTCCATTTATCTTCTGCTTTAATTTTGAGTAACTTCACTTACTAATGCTGTTAAAGAGGTTATTCTATGGTTTTATGGTTATATGCATTTCCCTCATTGTATTTTGGTTATCCCTTGATTGTGTTTTGTGTTTGCTTGTTGTATTCAGGCAATGATGAAAGATCAATATGCCAACTATGTTGTGCAGAAAGTTCTGGAAACTTGTGATGATCAGCAACTTGAACTAATCCTCAACCGTATAAAAGTTCATTTGAATGCTCTGAAGAAGTATACTTATGGGAAGCATATAGTTGCTCGTGTAGAGAAACTTGTTGCAGCTGGGGGTACTAATTCTCTAACTCGTTCCCTCTATTTCTATTCTGTTTTATTTTTTAGTTCTGTGTGAAGAGAAACTTATTAGAACCCTTTTAAGCTCATATATTTTACTTACTGTATACATTTTAACAGTGCAAAGTATGGAATAATCCTTCTTAAATTAACTGAGCATTTCCTACTTGTATGCAGTATAATACTCCCATATCTCTAATCTTCCTTTTCTCTTCCGCTTTTAATGTTTTGGTCACATTTTGAATGGTTGATGTGGAGATTTTTCTGTTCCCTCAACTTATCTTCCCCAGAATGGAAATATTTTTCTAACAGGAGACTTTGTATTTTGCAGAGAGGAGGATTAGCATTCAGAGTAGTGCTCCACATGCGCATGCACATGCACATGCACATGCACATCCGCATCCCACTGCTTAGACAATGGCATAGAGAAGAAAGACATTGTGTACAGCTAACTGAGGATAGTATGGGCAACCTCTCTCTTTTTTCTTTCTTTTCATGTCTAGTAATGGCTCTGACTATTTATTTAGATGGACAGGAGCCGATTCAAAATAAAAATTGTCGGTTGTACTTAAAACTGTACATTGTTAGTTTGAGGATATACCTAGAATGAGGCTAGCTGAGGCTCAGATGGTGAAGCAACATAACACCTGATGCCCATGCAGAGGAGATAAAATTACTGTACAAGTTTTAAGGGTGTAAAAAGGGAGGTGGTAGTGAATTTGTGATCGTGACTGTACAAAATGTTACCAGGTGGTGGAGAGCCTTTTGTGTTTACTAGGAGAGTCTAAGAATTATGTATGGCACCTTTCTATTATCTTTTATTTTTTTTCTTCCTCCCAGAAATGTCTTGTGCTTTAACTGGAGATGTGTTGAAATGCTTGCATTGCATGCATGATGCCTGGTGAATTCATGTTGTTACTTGTATGGGATAAAATGCACCACCACATCTTTGCTTTTTGTGCTTCTGCGACTGTATGGCGCATCTTTGTTTGCTCTCACAATGTAGTATTATGTTGTGCTGTGGTAGATCACTATTCATGATCGGATTATGCCAGAATTCAAGCATACCCTTTTGATCTAAGATATGGTTCTGTATTCAGCAAGTATATATTATGATTGCTCTGGTTTTTGTGGATAGTGTAATCTTATTTCTTTGGCAAGGTAAGGCAAGGCTACTGGTTTAGTCAAGTGTTTAAGTAGCATTAGAGAATGAACATTTATACTATTTGAAGAAGCTTAAGTAGGCGAGTTGGTGAAATAGAGCGTTTTGGTGGTGTGTTTTGGGTATGTTGAATGTCGTTTAGGTTGTCTTCATTGCCAGGCAAGTTCAGATGTTATAGTTAGCTTAGAGGTTGTTACAGTGAAATGACATTTGTAGGAAATGTATAAAAAATTGAATAAAACAAGATGGAAGCAGATAGAGGAGGAAGGTTCAATGCCATAAGTGTGAAAGATGTATGTAATTGATGCTACTTGGTGAAGCAACCTTGAAGTTACTTTGGAGGGTATGTTTAATGAGAAGACTCTTAAAGCTAAGAGCGACTTCAACCTGGGGCTCCATTTAAAGTGTTTATATAGCTAAGAAGAGGAGACGACACCGTTTGAAGAAGCTTAAGAAGGCGACTTGTGTGTAGCACTTTAGTAGTGTTAGCATTTTGGGTACGTGGAATGTAGTTCAGGTTGTTTCGTTGTCAAAACAATAAGCACAAGTGACATGAACTGGTATTTGTAGAAAATGTAATGATTGATTTGATTCTCGAATAATTGAATAAACCCATGTCTCTGTTGAGACCTTGGTTTTATCAATTGAAGAAATTGCACGAGTGTGTGCACGTGTATAGTTGAGTTTTGATCAGCACTGCAATTTCACATGTTGTCATCAGCTTTGCCGGAAATTGAAAGAGAAGAAGCCGATCCGGCTTCCACGTCAACCACAACTTCATCATCAGTAGGCGACGACCATGTACTCACCTTTTCAAAATACGAGGAAGCAGGGTACGAATGCACATAATCCTCAAACTCACCATCGTTGCCCTTAAATTCATGCGGCGGCGCCACCACTTCCGGCAGCGCCACCTCCCCTTCCAAGAACCTCACCACCTGCCTCATCGTGGGTCGTCCCTCCGCCCAGTTGTTGGAACACATCAACCCCAGCTTCAGCGCCCCAGTTACCTCCATTTCATCAAAATCACCGCCCATTCTCGGATCCACCACCTCAAGACCCACTCCTCTGTTCCACTTGTCCCACACCCAGTCCACCAAAATGAGCTCCTCCGGCTTCGCTTTGGCCTCAATGGGTCTCCTTCCGCACACAACCTCAAGAAGCAGAGCACCGAATGCGAACACATCGGAGCTCGTGGTCGGCTTCCCGGTCCGGGTCAGCTCCGGCGCCAGGTAACCCAGCGTCCCCACCACCCTAGTGGTGCTCGGGTTTGAGCCATGCTCGTATAGCTTGGCGAGACCGAAGTCTCCCAGACGACCGTTTAGCTCTTCGTCAAGCAACACATTCCCAGCTTTAATGTCTCTGTGAATCACGGCTTGTTCCCACTCTTCGTGCAGATACAAAAGCCCAGAGGCCACGCCTTTGATGATCTTGAACCTCTGTTCCCACCCCAGAATGGATTTTGGGTTGTCGAAGAGGTACTTATCTAAGCTCCCATTTGGCATGAAATCGTACACAAGCAGCAAATCACCTCGTCTCCGGCACCAACCCAGTAACTGTACCAGATTCCGGTGACGGAGACGACCGATGGTTTCTATCTCCGACACGAATTCTTGCAAGCCCTGTTTGGATTCATGAGAAATTCGCTTGACAGCAACTTGGGTGCTTGTGTTTGTGTTGTGCAGAGTCCCTTTATAGACCCTCCCAAATCCACCGAACCCGATGAGCTCTTTGTCTCTGAAACCTCTGGTTGCTTTCTTGAGCTCCTTGTAAGGGAATCTGTGAGGACCAATGTCCAGCTCCCAAGCTTCGATTACGTCGGCGTTCTTGATCCTCCAAATAAGATAAACGGAGAGACCTACTACCAGAAAAACCACAAGAAGAGCTGAAACAGAGACAGTGGCAATCAAGACTGTATGGCTCTTTTCGGGTCCTGCGAATTTGGGCAGAGACTTGAGAGACAGAGATGTAGCTTCTCCATTGATCTTGAAGCTCCAACCCAGTAAATAGTGGGTGCTTGCGAGCAACCCAGTGGAAGCAGAGAACCCAATATACATGGAGTCTCTGAGAATTGGCGAGAGATCGACATCGTAGGAGAGAATCGGAGACTTGGGTTTTGTGGAGGAAGGCGAGAGCATGACAGTGAGTTGTTTCTTGGCCGAATCGTAGTCGACCCAAGCCTGAATCACCTTTCCACTCTTGAGATTGAGCGTATCTTTGGTCGAATTGGGGGTAAAATAAGCCGCCGAAGCAGAGCTGTTGGAGGTCAAGCTGTTGATGTCGATGCCGACATGGTTATCGTTGATGTCCCCGAACTCGAAGTCCTGGACGGTGTCGAACTCGACGGCGAAGACATGGTTCGATGAATTACCGATGTCGGTGGAGTTGAGGAGGCCGAGGTACTGGCTGGGGAGAGCTCCGGGAAGGGCTCTGTCCGGAGAGAGAGTGAAGGCAAGGCCGTGGCCGCCGAGGCGCGGGTACTCCGGGACGATGGCGAAGGCAAAGGCAGTGGAAAAGGAGACAGCTTTGCCGTCAGTGGCGTTGTTGAGGCGGACCGGCGACTTGTAAAACGCATGGCCGAGGACGCGGGGAGTGTCGTTTGTCAATCGGAGGATGCCATTTTTGTCTACCGCCGCATCGCCGTCGAGGGTGATGATGCCGCCGGCGTCTGTGAAGCCTTGGAAGAAGAAGAGCTCGGTGTCGAGAAGACAGAAAGCAAGTGGGTTTGAAAGGAGAAGAAGAAAGACCCAGAAAAGTAGGAGATTTGCTGATTGTACCATGATACGAATGGAAGAGAGTGGAATTGAGAGTGAAAATTTGGGCGGAGGATGCAACAAGAAGAAGAAGAAGAAGAGGTTGTGTTGTAATTGTAAGTGGCTATTATCGACTTTCACATCTATAATGTGTTCGATTTTGGTTCTAGAGAATGATTGCTACGTAGAAAATACTAGTATCAAAATACAGTATATAATTGATCCCGAGATTTTCACCCAAGTAAAGATGATGACTTTTTTCTATTTAGATAAAACCATAAAATCATTAGGGTTTAATGTATATCAGTTGACTGATATAAAGTTATATCGCTTGCACTAATAAGGTGGTGACATTTCATTTAAAATTATGAATCTGAACGGGTCGTTCCGCTTCCCCAAATTCACTTGGATGGGAATAAGTGATTTTAAATGAGGTGTCATTACCTCATTGATTTTGTTAAGTTGCAACTGATATAACTTCATATCAGTTGACTGATATACATTTTATCCAAATCATTATTACTAACCCAGTATTTTAACGGTTACACTTGAAAGGATAAAAGACCAAGATAGTTCCTATACTATCAAGAATGGATCAAATTGGTCCCTCAACTTTAACATGGACCAAGATAGTCCTCGTACTATCGTTCTTAAGTTAAATTGGTCTCTGCCGTTAGCTTCCGTCTAAAATAACCGTTAAATGAGTTAATAAAAATTTGTAGGACACATGTCATTCTCTAATTGATTAGTTAAAAAAATTAAATAAAAATTATTTTATTTTATAATTTATTTATCACATGAAAACTCATGACGTCACCGTAAAAATCATAACGTCGCCGGAAAACTCAATACATCAGAGGTTGATTAATAACATTACCGGAAAGTTTATAACGTTGCCGGAAAACTTATAATATCTCCGGACGTGCATGACATCATCGGAAAACTTAAAATATCACCGAAATGTTTATATTATCACTCAACAATCTCTCTTTCAATTCCAATTCACCATCACTGCCACAAACCCTCAACTCAACAAGATTGGTACTTTATTTTCTCATTATACTAGATTCAACAAATCTCTTCCCTAACATTATCAATCCTATCATCAATAACCTCACTTTCTTGTTTCTTCACATACCTGAACATCTTCTTTCCCCATATGCTAAATTTTCAGACAGAGAAAAAAAAAAAAACCCATACCAGAAGTGGAAATGAACCAATTTTTCGTCGTCGGGGCGGGAGGACGAGATGCAGAGAGACGATATTGGCTTGAACGAAAGAGAAATAAAAAAAGGGACTTGTTTCAGGCGAGGTAGACTTGCACATATCAGATCTGAACATCGACACCACCGCCGATGCCGAGCACTTAGACGTGAACATCGACCCAGATTTCTTATCCTCCTCAAATAGACTCGAGAAGCCAGATCTGAGCTCCCTCGCCGGCGAGGTCGAGCCAACCAC
>JAYMTK010002834.1:0-13155 GCA_036897405.1 Pelargonium myrrhifolium | reverse complement strand
GGAGCGAACCGTCCGGATCCGTGATTTTAAATGAGTTGTTATCACCTTATTAGTGCAACTGATATAAAATTATATCAGTCAACTGATGCACATATTACTCGTAAAAAAATTATCCATTTGAGAATCAATAATGCATAAAATAAGCTCAACTTTAAGAGAGTAAATTGAAAAAAATGTATGATGCACTACTGAAATTTGTGTTTTGGTCTCTGTGTAACAACCCGAATGCACATTTAGCTTGTTCGACTATTTTTGTCACATGTACACTAAACAATCAACCCAGGAGACTTGAACCCAAAACCAAAAGCCAAGACCAAGAGGTGAACTTTACAAGCATTGATGTGGGTTAAGGGGTACATCATACATGCCTTAAATATGGAATAAAATACATCAAATGAGGGCATGCAAGATGGTTATTTTGTCTCCACTAACTCCTTATAGGAGGCAACATTTCCAGGCCAAGGAGCTCCCGCACAAATCAGCTCGTTAAATGAGCTCTCCTCCTTAAAGTCAACCATTTCAGAAATTTATCCAACACACCGTAAAGGAGGCACTTACACTCGGAGAAACTTTCAAAAGCACTATCAGAGAAGATTCATTCTGTGAGGAATTTTGATGCCAGCCCTCTTCAGAAGTTCATTAGAAGCTTTCTTTGCCATTGAAATTACATCTTCCTGTCCAGTTACAATTTGCAAGCAATCAAGTTGAGGATATCAAAGTGCACATTAGTTGTGTATACTAATCCTTTAATTTGCACTAGATTTAAAAGAAGCTACAAAATATACCTCATCCACGTTCACAACCTTCTTTTCTTTCATGATCCACCGGCCATTGCACATTACAGATACAACATTTTCAGTTCTCATGCAGTATACGAGGCTGGAAATGCTGCACATAGGAAGACAAAATAATTTAGACCAAGAATACAAGTCATTATATGGCATATAATTGAGAGATGATATAAATCGAATTGAACAAATTAATACCCCAAAATGAGTGTCCATTTTTGTAAATATAGAGAATAAGTTTGTTAGGGATTAGGAAGGCGCTGGAGCCATGACACCACTGGCCGCCGGCCACCCCCAAACAGCCAGCCTCCCACCACTCACAGCCTCCTACCAACCCATCAGTCATGACAGCCTCCCTCCGGCCAACCAGTTCCGCCCCCATACCACTGCTGCCCCTCATGACGCAGTCAGCTCCACCAATCCGACACAGAGACCTGCCAACGACAGACTTGGTGTTACTCTGTTCGTCTGCAACATCCCAATGGCCTTCAACAACAGCAGGCTGCGCTATATTTTTCGGCACTTTGGCAAGGTGCTGGACAGCTTCATTCCTCAGAAGTTGAATAAGGGAAACTGCAAGTACGGCTTTGTACGTCTGGCGAACGAGGAGCAAGCCAACCTGGCCGTCTCCACTCTTCACGGATCTCGCCTTCAAGGCCTCCGCCTCAATGTCAGCCCGGCGAGGTATCCGCCCTCTTTTCAGAGGCGCCGCCCCTCCCGCATGCCCACTCCGTCGCCTCCACCCGCCCCACCCATCCCACAACCCTCTCCTCACCCCCATACTCTGCGTCGGTTATACCTCGTCCATGACCCTCGAGCGTCTGCGATGGAGCATTCTTGTGGTGGCTCGCTCAGACGCTGGCTCTGATGTTCTCTGAGAACACTTTCGAGCGGAAGGTGTACATGACCTCGCCATAGCCAGCCTTGGCAATAGGGTCTTCGTCGTCTCCTTCCCAGATCAGGAGCTACTCCTCTCCATGAAGGAGTCTAAGTGGGCTTGGCTGTCACAGTGGTTCGCCTACGTCCAAGATTGGTCTCACTTCAACAGCTTCGGCGGCCGCTTCTGTTGGGTGACGGTAACCGGACTACCACCTCTTGCTTGGGATTCTCGTACCTTTGCCAGCGTCACCAAGCCGCTGGGCAAGGCCCTCTTCACACATCCGTTGACAACTTCCGGTTCCGATCTCAGCCGCGCCTTGATTCTGATTCACACCAACGTGTTACATCCTATTTCTCTAAACCTTCAAGTCTCTGTTAATGGACCGATCTTTGGAGCCCTAATTAAGGAGGCCCACATCAGCAATGTGCCGATGATTCCCCCGCCTCCGGCCGCCGACTCTAGCTCATCGGAGTCCTGCTCCTCCGACGGGGAAGAGAGTGTTTCGCCGGCTAGCTCTCCTCCCGGTACGCCCACGTCACTCCACACACGTGCAACGGTTGACTCCTCTTTGGGCCCCACTCTCATTAACACCACCCCCTTGGTCAACCAATCCCATAATCACCCAAATTCCCCAATCATTGGCGCAACAACTCTCTCTTCCAAATCAAAGCCCCCAATCATACGACCCCAATCTCCTCCTATCATCACGCGCTCACCCCAAAATCATCCCCTTCACATCCCGCCGCCTCCTAGCTCACCCACCTTTCCCTCTCTCTCCTCCTGCACTCTCTCTTTCCCCACCCTACCAAAAAACCCTAACCGCTATAAATCCCCAAAACGTAAAAAATCCAAGCGTTTTGTAGCAACCTGCTCTGCCTCGGCCACGCCCTCCGTCTCTAAAGCCGGCTCCCCCCCTCCGCTGCTCCGCACTTGGAAGGTTTGCCAAACTCTCGGCATCACCACCCAGAACCCCAACGATGACTTGCTTCTTAAACTGCAGGCTCTAGACGGGGACGCCTCTAAATCCTAACCTCGGTTCATAGCCCCGCCATGATCGCCCTATCATGGAATGTTCGGGGTTTGGGTTCTGAGCGGAAATGGAAATCTCTCATCACCATCAGTCACAAGTCTAAGGCGAACCTCATATTCGTTCAAGAAACAAAATTGGAATCAATTCTTCCATCTGTTATCCGTCTAAATTGGCACCCCGCTATATCACACACCTTTTCGCCATCGACCGGCCGCTCGGGAGGACTCCTTTGCATTTGGAACAACTCTGTCATCAACATCACCCGCACCCAATGTCAACGCAATTTCTTGTCTTTGCATGGTACCTAGTTACCTTCCTCCACTCCCTTGCTACTGGTTAATGTGTACGCCCCGTCAGATTTGGAAGGGAAGAGGGTCTTGTGGGCGGATCTTTCCACTATCATCTCGGCGTCCCCCAGTCACACCCTTCTAGGGGGCAATTTCAACTCAGTGGTTACTCAAGATGAGCGGTCAGATTACTCACCTTCAGCTTCCACCGATGGCATTGATTGTTTCAACGCTTTCATCGATAAGTCCGATCAGCTCGATCTCCCTATTTTTGGGAGAAAGTTCACTTGGTATGGGCCTCGCTCGAAAGCGAGCAGACTAGACAGATTCCTCATCTCAGCCGATATGCTTAACTTGCTGAACTCTGCTCAACAATCTGCCCTTCCGAGAGGCCTTTCGGATCACTGTCCCATTCTTCTCGCACCTCCAACGGCAGATTGGGGTCCGAGGCCTTTCAAGAATCTTGACGCCTGGTTCGAACACCCCGCCTTCTTTGAATTTGTGGACAGCTCATGGTCTTCTTACAATGTCTCTGGCTCCCCTTGCTTCGTATTGTGGCGCAAGCTTTCTTTACCCAGGCAAAACCTCAAATCTTGGAACATCAATGTCTTCGGCCACCTCGAAACCTCTATCAACTCCATTAACAGTGAAATCAATGAACTCGATCTCACTTGTGAGCAACGCGTGCTGTCAGTCTCGGAGGTGTTGAGGCGCCATGAACTCTCGACCCTCCTCCTCTCAAAGTCCAAGGAATTGGCTTCTCTTTGGAAACAAAAGTCCAGAATCAACTGGCTTAAAAATGGCGACCGAAACTCGAAGTTTTTTCATCGGTGGGTAAAAGTCAGGGGTTGTTGTAATTCAATTCCCGACATTTACTCTGGCAATTTGTGGATTTCGAACCCGCACGAGGTCAAGGAGCATGCATCCTCCTTCTTCAGCGAAAGATTCAAAGGTTCCTTCGCCGAGCGTCTTGTCTTCTCGGATCTCCCTTTCAAATTCATCTCCGAGGCTGCTTCCTCATCTCTTGAGCAGCCGTTTACTGTTGAGGAAATTAAGGCGGTTGTCTTCTCTTGTGATGGTGGCAAGGCGCCAGGGTCTGACGGCTTCAATCTCAATTTCGTTCAACGTTGTTGGGACATAGTCGGCCCGGATTATAGTGCGTTTCTCCACCAATTCTATGAGTCCGGCGAAATCGGCAAAGGCCTAAATGCTTCGTTTATTGCACTGATTCCAAAGTCCGCAACCCCCGAAACCTTTAGTGATTACCGCCCAATTAGCTTGACTACCTCGGCATACAAGATACTCGCCAAGCTCCTATCAGGTCGTCTCAAATCCGTAATCAGTGGTATCATTAGCGACACTCAAACTGCCTTTATTAAAGGTCGTCAAATCCTCGACGGTGTCCTCATAGCCAGCGAAATACTGCACGAAGTTAAGCGCAAGAAACTCAGCGGTGTTGTATTGAAACTGGACTTCGAAAAAGCCTTCGATAAGATTGATTGGTTGTACCTTGATCGTTGTATGTTTTGCATGGGATTTGGTTGTCGTTGGCGTTTTTGGATCCAACGATGTCTTAATACTTCCATTTCAGTCCTCGTGAACGGCTCACCATCCTGCGATTTCGCAATCTCGCAAGGTATTAGACAAGGTTGCCCCCTCTCCCCGTTCTTGTTTAATATCGCCGCCGAAGGGTTGCACCTCCTTCTAGACAAAGCTACTGAGTCTCATCTCTTCGCGGGCATCCCGATCGGTCCTCACTGCCGCATCTCTCATCTTTAATTCGCGGATGACACAATCATCTTCATGCGGGCCTCGCGAGAAGGAGTTAAAAATTTAAAATCCTTACTTCGCTCTTTCGAGTCGATATCCGGCCTATGTATCAACTACTCCAAATCCAGTTTAATCAGTTTAGGCTCTGCGGCCCGTCTCGGCTCCTCGCTTTCCCGATCTTTCGGTTGTGTAGAAGGGTGTTTACCTATAACCTATTTGGGGTTCCCCGTTGGCTCCAACCCGAGACTTTGCAAGAATTGGCAGCGCATTATTGACAAGCATAGCAAGCGTTTGAGTCATTGGAAGGCTCGTTATGTTTCTCTTGGTGGCCGGGTCACTCTCATCAAATCAGTTCTTTCTAGCTTACCGCTTTATTACATGTTTTTGTTTAAAGCTCCCAAGTCGGTCATTCGGGACATTGAACGTATTCATCGCTTTTTCCTTTGGGGAGGCACGGCTAGCAAGCGCCCTCTTTTCAAAGTCCGTTGGTCGACGGTATGTGCCCCCAAGTCTCATGGGGGTTTGGGTTTGATGAGTATTTCCACTGTAAATCAAAGTTTATTAACGAAGTGGTGGTGGCGGTTCGCGATTGAACCCGACTCTCTTTGGAAAAGAGTTCTTTGCTCTAAATATGGTTGGCATCCGACCGAGTGGAACCTGCAAGCTTTAAACTTCAATAATAGTTCATCCCTCTTGCAACATCTCTTCTCATTGCAAGCATCAGCTTCATTTGCTTCACTAATTGGTTTCACTGGCTTTATTTGGAAATTGGGTAACGGCTGTAGCATCAAATTTTGGGAGGACCCATGGATCGGGGCGGGTACTTTAGCCAACTCATACCCAAGATTATACTCCATCTCGTCACAACACTTCTCAGTGGTGGCGGACCTCGCCCCGTCGAACCCTCATTCCATTTGGCGCCTTACATTCCGGCGTAGCTTGTTCATTTGGGAAGTCGAGTTGGTTGACAACCTTCGTGCTCTCCTTTCTTCATGTGCCCTCAACCCCGATGTCGAAGACTCACTTTGCTGGAAACACACCTCCTCGGGGCTCTTCTCGGTTAGCAAGGCATCTCGTGTCCTTACCGCCTCGCAGCCGATTCCGTCCCTTGTTTCTTGGTCAAAATTTTTGTGGTTGCCTCTCGTTCCTCCAAAGCTGCAATGCTTTGCTTGGCTTGCAGCTCACGAGAGCGTGCCTACTTCATGCTTCTTGGAAGATATGGGTTTTCGCATTCCCATTATCGATTGCCTCTGCCGTTTTTGCAAGAAATCGCTCGAAACCGGGCCGCACATTTTAATCTATTGTGATTGGTCGTGGCAAGTTTGGGGTCTTGTCTTCAAATGGTGGTCTATCAAAACCGCCCTCCCGAGCACGGTTAAGGACCTCCTCACCTGTTGGAGACATCTCTCGCCGGCAAAGCAAGCCTCTCATCTATGGGGCTCACTTTGCCACTCAACTCTCTGGCATCTTTGGCTAGCCCGGAACAACATTGTCTTCAACGATTCGCGGTCGGATCTTGCATCCATTCTCGCAAAAATTCAGGTGTCGTCTTTCAACCTCGCTTCCGCGTCGCCGAAGATCCTCCGCGAGGAGCCTGGCTGGTCCCTTCTCAATTGGATAGCAGATCCTCTTCTCACCACCTTAGACAACTTAGCTTGACTTGTTCTTGTTCTTTGTTGTCTGTCTATGAATCATGGGTGTATGTACTATTTTTTAACTTCCCACCTTGGGAATTTTTATAAAATGGTGCTTTGCTGATCAAAAAAAAGTTTGTTAGGACTGGACTTTCCCCGCTCTTATGGTAAGAAACTCAAGTATTTATAACATATCTTTTAAGGATATAGTTGGTAGTTCATGTATAAATAACTAAAAAAATAGGAAAGTGAACTCTCGTTTTTTGATGGAGTATAAAACTTCAATAGGAAACAAAAAGGTTTTGTCAAACACTCAACAGCCAGCATAATAACCAGGAAAGGATTGTGCATAAAAATGATTCAGATAACAATTCTGACCAGGAAAAAGAAAATGATCATCTTCACTACTTCTACTTCAAAATTGGATAATTGCACGACAAAACACATTTTGATTACGGTTGTTTGAGTTTCTTAGTGAAAGTCTGGGAAAGACAACAAAATACACCCATTTACTATAAACAAGTTCAGATCACATAACATAGAAAAAAATTGACTTTAAAATAAACAAAATGAATAAAAATACAGCATATCATACTTTCAAGGATGTGATTGGTACCTGTCATGAAGAGGAACCATTGACCAAGAAGAAGGATTGACTACAACCATATCAGCCTGAGAAATAAACAACACAAACATTAATCAACTTCTATTTTCAGGAGCATAAGAAGAGCCTAATGTCTGTTTATTCAAAGAAAATGCTTATTTGAAGAAACAGCATATTCACACCTCAAGCATTAGCTGAACGGCGGAAAAGTAATCTTGTTTTGGAAGAGCTACTATCAAATAATATCATGCCATCATAAGTGATGAATACCATGTTTTTTTCATTTTTCAAATAGTATATAATTTGTTAATTATGTGGTTCCTTATATCAAGTGTAAACTAATGTTAAATTGAGAATGCAAAGTGTTCTGCCATGATATATAAATCTTGCCAGCTTTGTTCTCAATGAATTGCTTTGACCATCAGAAAAAAGAATGAGGTGGAAACAAGAACAGACAGATTTTGATTACTATAATTTCATATATTTGATGGCAACAGAAAATGAGAGAGTACTAACCTTTTTCCCAACCTCAAGTGAACCTATTTCATTGTCCCAGAGAACTGATTTAGCACCATTTATTGTCACCATTCTGAGGGCCACTTCAGCAGGAAGAGCTTTTGGATCAGTTGTTCCATTTGAATAAACTTCTCGCCCCTTGTTAATCAGAGAGGCAAGGTACATCTCATCAACTGCAAAATGGTAAGTGCACAGTCACATCTTGAATACGCATCTAAGCATAAGCACAAAAGGTCACAATACTTAAGAACACAAATGGTTGCAGTAGAATTATAGATGATGCATATATGCAAACCACAGAGAAACTGAGAAACATCTGTTCCCCAAACAATGATGTTAGACAGAAACCATATTGAATTGGAAGTTGCAAACATTGTTTGTATATATATAACAGAAAGAACATAAAAAATGATTGTCATGGAAGTGCATGAAAGAGGTTGCTCATGCCTCTAGGAAAGGAATGCTATTCAGCAAAAATGGGCACAGATTACAATTTACAACACAAGCTGGCTTGTAACACAGTGACAAAACATGAACATGACTTTAGAAAGTGTATCATAGATTTTAGAGTTGGAACAAACCAATGCTCATTCTATTATTTGATGGTGCTCCATCTGTTCCCAAGGATACACAAATTCCTGAATTAAGCATCTCCTTGATAGGTGCAAAACCAAGCATCCTCATTGCAGCACCAGGACAGTGAGATACTTTCACCCCAGCCCTTGAAAGAAAACCAATCTATGGAGAACATTAAATAAACAGCATAGGAAATAAGAACTACTACAACCAAAATTGCTAGCTGGGTGGTAAGTACTACAATTATGAATATAAGATGAAATGATTCACTTATTGAAGTCAAGCAACTAGACATGAAATCAATATAGCATTTCAAAATAGTACCATGTTAGAGAGAGGTAAATCAACTTAAAAGGATGGTAGCTACCATAGGGAATAGTCGAATAAGAACAAGTTAAGATGATCTTTCTAGTGCTGGACAGGACAATCAAAGTAATAATGTGCATGCTTGTCAAACTATGAAACGACTATTTAAAGATCTCTATTGCTGTTATAACTTATGCACCAAACACGGGTCCTGAACAAGTGTGCACGTTAAAATACTAAGACAACAAATTAAAACTCTCTTGTTATTCTAATTATTTGCGCCTACACCATATATTTCATAAATCAGAATACAGGATCTATCCTACTTCTATTTGTAGAATGAAATAAAATTATATTAGCTGTTGAGACATGTAAAAAAATGCAACAGTAAAATTTCATGAGATGGAACATAGAATTAGCTAAAGCAGTTCACCTCAGTATTATTGACCCAAACTGTATGAGCAGCCAGTAGATTCTTTTGTAGGAAATCTATATTCTCCAAGTACGTGACAGTTCCATGCTCCACTTTTCGAGTGTTAATCACCAGCTGATTCTCATAAGGTATCTCTGAAACATGCTAAACTTTGCAAATATCAGGAAAATTTGTTTCAAAAACCAGCATCGCCTGTTCATCATCAAGGTCCAATATGGCTATTTAACTTAACAAGATATAATGTGTTCATGAAAAATTGCAACTTCAACAAGATGGAAAAACAATTTACACTTTATCTTTTATCTTGTTCCAACCAAATACTTCTCAATATGAATCAACATACAGGAATTGAGTTCATTTTTAACAGAATCAAACATTCCTCATTTAGAATTCAGCCAAAACAGACACTGTACTTAGGGATGAGTCATGAGATGGAATAGCCATAAAAACATACAATTTATAAATTTGAGTAGAAACTGCATATGTAAATGTTTGGCATCTGTTGGCTCTTTTAATTCAAGATGAGGAAACATCTTTCATAGTTTACCTATAAGAGATTAGCATGCATGAAAGTTATCTAAAGATTAAGAAATATTCACAACTTGTTGTGTGTAACTAAGAAACAAAACAGAGAAATTTGCTTAGTACCATGTGGATTCCAGTGTTTAGTTCTTTTGCTATGTCCCTCGTCTCATGAAGTAAACGATCGGTTGCATTCATAATCTGCCTAATTCCAAACCATACTCGTATCCGCCCGTCTGCTGTGTTGTGATGCTTCTCATAAAGCTCCCTTTGAGACTGTGTCCTTAAAATCAGAAAGTGAGCTTCGTTCAAGTAATTCAAACAAGCAAACAAATGATTGAAGTGCAAAATCGACATAATCATGAAAAGTTGTGCAAAATATTGTACAATGCTCAACCTGAATACAATCATCAGTGGTTTGAGCAGCCCAAGATGCAGGCAAGCCCTCACCAGAATCCATGGCTGACCGAGCCAAACAGGCTCGTAACCCCAGCAAATCAACTGCTCTGGCCATCCCAGATACATGCTGCCCTCCTGCCTCCGCAAAGCAAGTCACCTGATTCCACAAAACCACATACAAATGTGTACTAATTACACACTCCAACGGATCAGAAGAGCACCAATTCAAAACTAAAGCATCGATCGAAACTTACACCAGAGTGAATGAGTTCTAAACCACAGAGAAGAGTAGAAATGTACGAGTCTTCTTCGGTCATGTTCGATTCGTAAGGCCAAATCCGATCGTGCAACCAAGTCATCAGGTCAACGTCATCGGCTATGCCTCTACCTAGCTGCTGAGAGGTGTGGACGTGCGTGTTGATGAACCCTGCAGACCAGTAATCGCCGCAAAATCACAATCGCAGAAATTAAACAAAATTACACAGAAAAGCTTTTCTAATTCGTTACTGCAATGAACAATAAAAGAGAAAAAAACAGAATCTAAGAGCTTGAATTTGTACCAGGGAGCAGGATTTGGCCATGGAGGTCGATAATTTGATCGGAGAGAGCAGAGAATTCGCGGATAATATCGGGAGATTGGCCAATGGCTTTGATTTTGTCTAGTTCGATGAATATAGCGCCGTTTCGGAACACTCTCTCTTCGGAATCCATAGTGACGATCATGGCGTTGTGGAGAATCATCGTTGAGCTTCTCTTTGTCTCCATAGTTCGCCGCTCTGTAACGTGCTCAACTGTGTCCGTACAGTTTTGACTCCGGCGCGCAGTAGTTGATACAGTGTGTCTGGAAATGAAGCTTGTAGGAAGAGAACGTGTAAAACGACAGCTAGTCGAGACTCGAGACAGGCGCACTACTGAACTAAACGACACGTCATTTTTGAATATAGACAGATGGTTAGAGCATCATTTGTGACTGTGAGTCCAAATTTTACTATTGCATGCAACTATAAAGAGTAAAGGAAAAATGTTTCTAGATAGTTATTTTATTTTAAAATAAATATGTAAATGACAATGGTGTACTGTACTTAGGAACCATTACTTCATTAGAGATGCTGGGTCATATAAGTTGTCTTAAAATTTTAAGAATTTGGATTTAGATTTAAATTAAATTCAATAGCATTTAAAACATGAGATTTCAAATGACAGTTTTTATTTAGTCATTTGAATTTCTATGAGTATCCAAATATTATATTTATATTTGAAATACAGTATTTCAAATCAAATCAAATTCATGTTCTCAAACGCAATCTTATAACTAATTTCTTATACGTTTACAATTCATACTAATTAGATATATTTTTGTGGGATAGTTTTTTTTATTATTGTTCAATATGTTTGGCTTCACTGAGCAAATGAATTGGAAGGGTACATATGGTGATAAAATTTACGAACTTAAGAAGAAGGATTAAACAATTTGAAAAGGTTGTAAAAGTAAAAAATAAAAAATACATTTTGAACCAATAATTGAGTGACATGTTTCATTTCTTATATAAATTAGAATTTAATATGTTACTTTCAAAAAAAAACACGTCAACACATTGTGGAGTTGTGAATATAAATTATTACTAGCAAAAAAAGCCCGTGCGTTGCACGGATGCTAAATATCAACTATAATATATAATTGTTATTGAAAAAATAAACATATATATGACCTAAATTAATTTTGTTTGTGTCTTTTTTTTATATAAAAAAAATCTATAAGCACGTATACATTATGCTTAGTTTCATATAAATTTATTAGTAATTTTTATTACTTACTACTATAAAATAATTACATATAAGTATAGAAGTTATTACAAAAAGAAAATAATTTAGAGCTAAGGGAAGAGTTATAGTTTTATTATATTGAATGTTATTAAAATTAATTTTAGTTTTGATATGATTATTACATGTAACATACAAAAATGAAGAGACATTAACTTGAGTAAAAATATAACTATTATATTAAATATTATTATTGACTAATTTCATTAATTTTGCACTACATGTAACTTATAGGAAGTGAATAAACACAAAGTTAAATGTATAGTCATTACTATTATTGTTAACGTAATATTACAAATAGAAAATAAAATTACATGAAATTATATAAACATTTCAATGTGAACAACTAAAATTAAGACATTTTTAATGGTGTACAATACAAATTATTATGTCAACTTTTGAAGAATATAAGATAACTTCATCTATTCACCCTGAAAAAAAAAAATAACTCATTAAACACTTATAATATACACAAAATTTCGTACATTGGAGATTAATTTTTTTTTTCTTTTTATGAAGAATCATACATGTATTCTCTTCTATATTCTTGTTGAATAGTAATTGAACCTTAGAACTCTTAAGCTGGAATAAGAAAAATGAAACATGTCAAAAAAATATAGAGATTAGTGTAATTCTCAACTTTTGAGATACTCTAAATGCCTTTAATTTATTAGATAAAACAATACCAAATTTGTATAGATAAAGCTGCTGCTAATAATAATAATAATAATCGTTATTACTAATTGGTATTAGCTAATAGATGATTTTCGTAGCCTATGGAATGTGAATGGGCAAATTGATAGGTTGGGAGAGCTTCGATCAAATTGTTAAAGTTGATGAGATGAACTCCGATCCTAATGCAATCTCATCAACTTTAACATATATGTATATAAATTTTATAAGACTATTCTAAATTGTATTTTACTACAATAATAAAATCAAACAAAAACTAAATTAGAAATAAATAGTAGTATGATATTTGAATGAAAACATATAAAAATTTCAAAACAATTATAAACAAAAATATCTTATAATACGCACATAGAGAACATATCAAGTTAATGAAGAAAAAATAAATGAAATGAAAATCCAACAAATCTCAAAACTAAATATAAAAAGTAAAATGAAAAAAATGAATCATGAAAAGTCATAAATCATAATCCACATATTACATTCGCATGATGTATAATATAGATTAACACGGGAAAGTAGAGTTACTTGAAACTCAAAGAAAAAATTTACCTTTTTGAGTTATTTTCGTGAACAATAGTTGAAAGAAATTCCCTCCAATTGGTTAATCTAGAAATTAACTTGAAATTTGTTTGGTAACTAACCTGAAAAATTGAGGATGATAATCATCTTAAGAGAGAAGAAAAAGAAGAAGAAGATGATGATGATGGTAGATATTGGTGTAATGAGTATAATTTATTGTGTCTTTTGAGTTTGTAACTCCAAATCCCTATCATCTAAAGGGTTTAGATAAATTGTTTAGATGTGGTCTTCTTCTATAGTACTATAACTAATATATATTAGTGAATGTCATATCTAAAACTATTAGTAATTGGTAATAGTTAATAGGATGTTAATTT
>JAYMTK010002833.1:0-13156 GCA_036897405.1 Pelargonium myrrhifolium | reverse complement strand
ATCACGGAAGACACAAGAGAAGCGATCCAGGGTGTTTCACCCTGACATGCAAATTAGAAGATCAACTATGGTCCCGAGGGTTATGTGACACCGGCTCCTCCATAAGTCTAATGTCGATGTCAATTTTTAGGCTGCTACATTTTGGCCCATTGCATGAAGTCTATGCTTCAATTGAGCTTGCCGATGGGACGACAACTAAACCTATCGGCGTAGCCAAAGATGTACATGTATCCATCGGAAAATATGTATTCCCAGCTGACTTTTATGTTATGGACTATGAACAGAGCCCCAGAGTTCCCCTGATTTTTGGAAGGCTATTCATGGCCACGACTAGGGCTCAGGTTGACATGGACACATGCAAGATGGAGCTGCGCGTGGGCGAGGCTTCCTTGTATTTCACTTCCACATTTGCCTATGATGAGGATGAGGGAGACGTGGATGAACCTTGGGAAGTAACCCGTGAGCTGGAAAGTACGACTCTAAGCAACACTTGAGTCGATCCTATTGTTTTTGTGTGCTACAATATGGTTTCTTTGGCCCCTCTCTGAGGACGAGCCTTGCGTCGGGCTAACGACGTTAAACAAATGCACTGTTGGGAGGTAACCCAGGTTTTTAATCATGTATTTTTAGTTTTACCTTAGTTTTTATTTTTGTAGATTTTTCGGTGGTTGGCAGCAAGGTGCGCCGCGACATCCTCTTCAGATGCCGTGACATTCGCGTCAGAATTTGAATTTTTAAGTCAACTAGGCAGCAAGGTGCGCCGCGACATCTATAGTCGATGTCGCGAAACTCGTGCCCTAAAGGAAAGTTGAGCGTGCCGAGCAGCAAGGTGCGCCACGACGCACAAAACCAATGCCGCGACATTGTGGCACAATTCCTATTTGGGGCTGAATTCAGATTTGGAAAGTGGGGCTCGTTTTGTATAAGTAGGGCACACACTTTTTGGACATTGTGGCACAGTTCCTATTTCGAATTTCGAAAGTTGTGCCTCCAAAATTCTTTTGCCTCCTTTCACAAGTTCTTAGCACCAAACCTCATTCTCCAAGCAATTTTTGCCTCCTCCATTGTGGAACCTCTTCAACTCCATTCACAAGCAAGGACATAAGCAAGGTATTCAAGTCACCAACCATATCCTCCTTGCCCATTTGTTTTGCATTGTTTTATAATGTCTTAGTTGTGGGTTTGGTTATTTGCTTGTTTTCTTGTGGGTTGTGTCTTGGCTTTGGTGATTATTTTTGCTTCTAGTTTTTCTACTCTTTGATAATGGTGTTGACAAGGGGAGTAAGAGCTTCTCGCTTCTCCTAACTCTAGTGAGGCTCCGATCACTCTTTCATCATCCGAGTCGGAAGGTGAGGGAGAGAATCGACACGAAACCTCTGAGGAGGAGAATCCTAGTGAACCTTCTCAGTGGGAAGAGGATCTTGAAGAGGACCCTGAAAAGGATCCTACTCTCGTAGCCCGACTTTGACCGTTGTAGGTTTAAGTCGTTAGATTGTCAAAACCACTATGAGAAGCTCGTTTCTAAGGGGGTTGCACCCATCCTTGAGCGAGGCTTCAAAAAAAGAGTAGAAGAAGGATTCCGATTCCGAGAGAGAATTGAAGCAATGCACTGGCAAGGTATCGCCATGCACCCTGAATCTTAGGGCTCTCTCGATGTAGTGCGTGAGTTCTATGCGAATATGATGCATGTGATTCACAAAACGCCATCGTATACAGTTACAGTTCGCGACTTAGATGTTTCTGTGTCTCCAGAACTGATCAATTGGGTGCTGAACGGACCCGACATTGATCCACTCAACTGTGCTTTTTACATGCTCCGCGCTGCGGGGAAATGGGATGTGAATGAGTTGAGTAGGGTACTCTATGGTCAACCTATTCGGGTTTGGATCAACAGTAATGGAGTACCCAATGTCCAAAAAAAGTACCTCTGTTTTTAGGCCAAGGTTTGGATGATAATTGTTAGCTCCCGACTTTTTCCGAATGGGAATTTATTTGAGATTTATGGTGACCGTGTTTTCATGCTATATTGTATTCTAACAAATCATCGAGTGCACTTGGGAAGAATTATTTTTGCAGGTATGCGCAAGGCGGCCATAGGTGGGAAGCTTTGGTATCCAGCAATTGTAAGCTTCCTGTGCAAAAGCGCAAGTGTAACACCAGGAGACATGGAGCTGAGGGTACCCGAGGCGCGACCTATCAGTCGCTATAGGGTCAATACTGTCAGCCGAAAATCACACAGGGGAGCTGGCCGAGTTGAGGAGGGAGAGCAGAGCAGAGCAGAGGAGAGAAAGAAGAGAAAGAGAAGCGCCAGATGGAACGCTGAAGCAACAACCTAGAGAAGTCAAGTTGAAGTGCTCCAGGATATTCTTGTAGCTATTGAGCGCATGGAGGCCAACCAAAAGAATGTCGCACGCAAGGCAAAGAAGCGATTCGAGGTTCTCGAGGCAAGGCAAGAAAAGTTGGCAATTTCTATTGCCAACTTAGAGGCAGAATTGGGTAGGCCCACTAAGAGGTCCAGAAGAAAAAGCACAAGGCCTTCCAGCGCCTTCAAAGGCAAATGAAAGAAAGTGAGAGAAGAAAGCAATAGCAGCAGTAGCTTTTAGGGATGAGTGCGTCCACTCTCCCGGAGGTCTTTTTTTTAGTTTTTAATTTTTAAAATTGCATGGTTAATTTAGTTGCATGCCATATAGTTAGGTTCACATGCAAACTTGAAGTTCAATCATTAAGGGCAATGATTAGCTTTAAGTTTGGGGGGAGGGGGGGGGACATTCCATTTGCATTGCATTTTATGACCATTTTATCAAACATTCCACTTGCATTGCACGTTTCCTTTTATTGTTGGGTAGTTTGCATATTAGGCATGCCTGAATTGCGCTCATGGAGATGGGATATTCTGTTGGTTTTTATGAATTCTCAAAGAGATAAATGTTGCATGAAGAATTGATGTTCTGTGGCATGATCAGTAGTCAGTAGAAGTTCGTTTCACTGTTATAACATGTCTTGAATTGTTGGTACACATCCTTCAAAAGGTTACAAATGGGAGTTCTCTATGAGGCGTATGCTTCCATTGAATTAGCTAATGGAGCGCAAACACGATCTCTTGACATTGCCAAAGACGTCTATGTAGCCTTAGGGAAGCATGTTATCCCGGTTGATTTCTATGTCCCTGACTACGAGCCCAACCCTAAGGTCCCCTTAAGTTTTGGTAGGCTTTTCTTGACCACGACCCATGCTCGTATGGACATGGACACGGGTAAAATTAAGTTAAGGTTTGGTGAAGTAAGCATGTATTTCACCACAACCTATGCATATGAGGAGGATGAAGGCGATGAGGACAACCCCTATGAAGTTATCCAGGCTATGGTAAGGTTGACTCTTGGCGACACATGATGTCGCATGTTTTTGTTGATTCTCTTGGTTACCGGTTCTTGTGTTTGTTTTTAGCCCCTTCTTGGGAGGGGCCTTGCATCGGGCAAACGACGTTAAACAAATGCGCTACTGGGAGGCAACCCAGGTTTTTATTCTCAGCAAATGTTTCTTGTTTTTGCAGTTTTTTTCGAAGAAGGAAATTCAGGAGGAATTGTCGCGCAAATCGAAAAGTGGTAAAAATTTTGGGCATGGGTTTACAGAGCTCCTTGTCGCGACAATGGTCTGAAGAATGCCCTGGAAATATGGAGGTGCGTGATGCGTTGTCGTGGCAATGCGTGCAAATCTCCTAATTCGGGAAATTTTAGGATTTTGAGAAATGGACCCATATTTAAGTGGTTGGGCAGCATATTTTCATCATTCTAGCACAGAAAAGAACGAAATTGCTGCCCCCAAAACCCTACTTTCTCTCTCTCTCCAAAGCCTTGCTCAATTCCTTGCTCTCTCAGTCTTTTAAGCGGACTCCATTGTAGACCTCTCAAGATTCTCCTTTCAAGCAAGTAAGTAGAACAAGTGTAAAAGGTAAACCAATCTTCAATTAGGTAGAATTTACTCCAATCCTTGGTGTTTACCTTGCTAAATTGAACTGTTGGGATTTTTGGTTGTTTGATTTACTTTGCTTTAGTTCATACTTTATTTTTTGTGAAACTCTATCTCTTTCATAATGGCTTGGACTCGGGGTGGTAAGACCCGTAGGCTCTCTGATTTTTGTCATGTACCAATTGACCTCTCATCTTCCCAACCGGTAGGAGAGGGGGTCAACCATGAGGACTCAATTCAGGAGGATCTAAGTGAAACTTCTCAATGGGAAGCGAAACCCGCTAGGAGCCCTATCCCGGAAGAGCCTCAATTCAACCCTCGTCGATTTGAAAGTATGCAGGCCAAAAACCATAAGGACAAGCTCGATTCTAGTAAGGTTGTTCCTATCTTAGAGCGAGGCTTCGAGGGAGATATGGATGAGGAATTCTGGTTCTAAGAGAGAATTAACCTGATGGGATGACAAACAATTGCTGAGCATCCCGAGACCCAGGGCTCGTTTCATGTCTTGTATTGTGTGATTGTATGTTTATTCCTATGATTCTTAGTGTTTAATGCTTTTTGGGGATTGATCACCCGCACCACGATTCTAGTATGGTTGGTTTTTTCAATAGTATCACTCCGTGTGGATTCGGATCATAGGGTGATGACTACCTCTAGTATACGTATGCTATGAGGCTCCTTTCGCCCGCTATACAGTTAACCCTCATGATAAAGTGTATGTGACCCTCTTGTATGTTTGACAATCCTACCTCGTGGCACAACTCTTAGCGGAAGATGCGCCGCTAAGTTCACTCTAAGTCTCGGAAGGATCTGACCCATAGGACTTCCAAGGGCTTACGATCACTGGGTAATAAATGTCATATTCACACAATCTTGACAAACCATTTGAAACACGTATGTAGGTTTTATGCCATTTGCATCCCTCACATTCGCTTGATTGATTTCACAAACCGTTTACTTCGTTTTCTTATTACTTTATGCTTTTCGTGCTTTACACTGCACAACACATCACAAATCCCCCATTTACTGCCTAGGTTAGTTTAGGTTGACTAACCGTATAAAGTAACTCTGAAACCCTAACACTCCCTGAGGATCGATATCCGGACTTCACCGTCCGTACTACTTGATGACAATGGTATACTTGTCAGAGTCGCACCAAGATGTCCGGTAGTCGAGAAGCCTTCGAGAAAACTCAAATAAGTGTTATGGTTTTCCCCAAACTATCAGATACGCCTAAGATGTGATGGAATGGACAAGACCTCTTTAAGATTCGAAACATCGCTTCTCATCTTAACATAAGATATTTTCACATTGATATTGATTGCACCACTTGGATTTCGAAATTGTTCTTACTCAACCGTTTGAGACCATTGCGACAAGGAAGCTCTACGCGATGAGATTGATTACACAACTTGCCTTCTTTGAGGGTCTGTACTGTTACACTTGAGACCGCCTCAAAAAGATTGACTATCAAGGCTACATTTTAACTGTTATGACATGTTCGCTCACTATCTATGGTCAAGGCCGTTGCAAAAATATTTGATTCACATGCCCGATTCATTCATTTTCTGTACTCTTACACTTAAGACCGTCACAACGAGATTGAACGTCATGGCCTTTGTTGCCTAATTATGGCCCCGGTGATAGTCTTTCTTCGGTCTGAAGGTTTTGTTTGCCTCCTTATGTTACAAAGGATTTTCCCTTAGACTCCATTGATGATCAAAGGTCTTTTAGACTCTAAGGGGTGCGGCTCGGTTCATCGCATTTTTGACACTTAGCAAAATTTTGAGTTTTAGCTTTCTTAGGATGGGCTCGTTAGAGAAGAGCACTACTAGGTTTTTAGGAGCGACCGAAGTGACTCACGGGGGCGAAGGAATAGAGGGTTATGTACGACGGCCCAAAATGCTCGCACAGGCGAGGTGAGTGAGAATCATGAATGCTTTTTGAATTCTTGTTATAGTTTACTAACAACTCGCAACGGCGAGGATATGTATGGTCATGAATGGCGACCTAAAATGGCTTGTGATGGCGCAGAGGTGGAAGGTCTTAGAAGGTGTACCTAATTACTAATATGGGCGAGGTGATAAAATGTTTTGAATGCTTCTTGACTTCTTGCTTTGGTTTACAAATGGCTTGCGACAACAATCAGACAGATGGGTCATAAACGGAGAACCAAATAGCTCGCGAAGACGGGGAAATAAAAATTGGAATGTCATAGTGATGTAGATTGCAATATGTGACTTGATCGAGTAAATAATTGGGTTTAACCACACACTTCCTTCTGATTGTTTTGAACCCAGGCCTCAACGATCATCTTATTTTCTTTGATGATGATGACAAAGGCTAAACTACTGGTTCCGGTGTAGAAACTGCAAAATATTCATCATTGCGAGTCAAAGATTTCGGTAGATTCAAAGAGGAAGACATGACAATTATTAGGGCGTCACAAATTCCTTTTTCTACGAGGCTCTGATACGTGCTGAGGATGCACAAACATTTTATTGAGACTTCCACAAGCGTGACTAATTCACGATCTTGGACATCCACGGTCTTTATAAATCTGTGGGAATAAGACATTTACAATCTTGGAAATCCGTGAAAATGAGAAGTTCACAGTCTTGAACTTCTACAAGAATGAGACATCTACGATCTTAGACAACGCTCAAATCTTTTCATACTTTTCTATGTGTTTTTTGTTTTTATATTTTGTTTTTCTTTTCAAATGAGATTTTTCCAACCAATACACCTATGGGTTGATGACGATTGAACTTGTGGGTATACTTAATCCAAGTCTTCGAAGGCACGACTTTGTCTGCCTCGGCGGGTCTAAAGTGATTTTTCGTCAACCTTGCACGTCTCCCACTTTCTCTACACAATATATGTTACATCGATGACGTCAAGTGATCGTAAGACATTATATTAGGTAACTTATTGCCACATGTAACGAATTGGAATATCTTCAAAAATGTCAAGGTATTTAGTCATGTACAAAGAGAGTGATTTTTAGTTACGTTTAACTTAATAAATTTTAAAAATTATAAGTAGTCATTTGATTAAAAAATAGTTATAGGAACTTGTTAAGCTATGTTTCATTTACACCCAATAGATAGGCCACAAACCACAACAAGGGTCCAGCGCGTGACGCCAAATGAGCAACATTATCATAAAAGAGGTATAGGGTAAAAGCGACAAATGAGATAACGAGTATAAATAGGATAAGATAAAAATATATATATAATGGTTAGCACAAATCTTAGAGAATTTTCTACGATCATTGATAGAATCTAACTTGGGCGTCAAAGGGGTCATCGATTTTGAAGACCTTATTATTTTTTTTAGGAATATGAGTTTGTAAGGAAGACATATTGTGTTGTGTTGAGCAATACTTGGTGAACCAATGTGAATCGATCATAAGAGGATGACACAAGCGGTAAAACAAGTAGCATGAAAGAATACAATGCATGAACCGAATTCGTATGAGCCGGCTAAAATGTCAGATCCGACTAAAGGTATTGAGGTCACCTGAGTGAGCAACGCCCCTCAAAAAAATTCCCCAAACGAGAGGCAACAACTTCCTTTGGGAATGAGAACCACATTATTTCATAATCAACTTCAAACTGAGGGAAATGAGGATGTAGAGCTCGGGAAAGGAATGAACACTAGAGAAGTTACAGGAAAGGAATGCCACAATATATTCAGGCCCGATGTCACCGAAGAGGACTTAGAGTGGTAGATAAATCATAGCCCCTAATCATCTAAAAAGGTGAAACACGAAGATTCACCTGCAGACTGAACAACAAAAAAGACTAAGAGGATAGGAATGATGAGAAGAGAAATGGAAAATAGAGTTACGATGACGGTAGAAACTCCTGAGTCGAAAAACAAGTCATTCTTTACTGAGAATATATGTCGAGAAATATTCTTGGCAGTTTTTGAAATCCTGAAGATACAAAAAGAAGAAGGAAAACGAGATTCTAATCTCTACCTAGAAAATTTCATCTGCAACGTAAATTTTCGATGTCAAACTACCGATGCCATGAAGTGAAGAGCCTTCACACCGACTCTAGGAGAAAATGCTCGAAACTAGCTCAACAAACTCCCCAAGAGATCAATCACCAACTTTAAGAAACTATAGATGGAGTTCATTACCCGCTTTCGCACCCGAGCGCGACCAAAAAAATAGTTATGCACCCACTGAGAATGACGCAATACCATCTGTTTTAAGAAAAAAGTTCATATGGATCATATTCAATTACCTTTTATTTGAACCTAAATGCATACTCATTTTTATTTTCAGAAATTCAAGTATATATAAAGGGATTATTAACAATTTTTCTTAGTCTAATACTTCCAAATAATAATGATACATATACATAAAAAGACAATGTATGTATAATTTGTTTTTGGTGGCATTTGAGAAACGGTCCATAAATTTGCACACTTTCCATGTAAAGATTCCCCTTCCTTTTGAAGCTTTGCAGAACATTCTTTATATTCCGATCAGATCGTACTTTTATAGTTCATTCTACGTCTTGATCTTTTTCTCAACAGTGCCCATAGTTCACTGTGAGTATTTCTTTTATTTTTACTCTCATTTTTTTTTAATTCTCATTTGTATATGATGTTGATGTATAATTAATCTTGTTGAAAATTTGGATATACAACCAATATCGAGGTGAGAGAGACACGGGGGTGCCATGGCTCTCTCAATTTTCTTTTCATGAAGCTTGATTTATTAACAGCTCATAGATTTTTTGTTTTTTGTATGATAGATATATGTATTTATAACTATGCATTTCATGGAATTTTTCTCTTATATTAATTTCATAGATATGATTTCTAATCAATATCGGCGTAATAGCATTTAGGCATTTTCGATTCAACAAATTTAGGGCAAAATCTTTACTGTTTGTGCCTACAATCGTATCTTCAATCCCCGTTTGGAAATTGATTTTCGTCTTCTTCATTGCACCATTTGAAATTGATTTCTCAAATTCGACATGTTTTCGACTTTTTGTTCATCAGTTACATATAATTAATAGTTTTTACATTGTATATAGCTGAGTTATTAATAAATTTGTTATATATAAAATAATATTATATATTGGGTATGATAATGAGTAACAACTCATAGTGTTATTGCATCTGATTCACATATTCACAATTGAAATCTTTTCTAGGTGAGCTTGATCTTTTGCTAAAGAATTTCATAAATGAATGTGAAATTAGTATTATTCAAAGTTATTATCACTTGAGTAGAGAATCAAATTGGAAAATATTTTGTGTATAGTATATAAAAATTTCTTATTGAAGATTTTCTTAATAAAACAAAAGTTTTGATTTGTTTCAGGCCATTGACTTCGAATTTAAAAAGCCATGGACTTTTATGGGACTCATGCAGCAAGGGACAATATGGATTTGTCACTTAGGTTGGGGTTAACAAATCATACTAATTCATCTACTACTTCAATTGAATCACAATTCCCTACTCAGGTAATTCTTTTGATTAGATTTTATTTATCTTAAAATAAATGTCGCTCTTATCATATTAAATTTGGTTCTGATAAGTGTTGTAGTGGTGTAAAAAAAAATTCCTCAAATTAATTGCAAGACTTTTTTTTATTAAAAAAAAAAAAAGTGAATTGTGTGTGAAATATGAATAATATTGTTTTGGTAAATTTGTAACCATCAGTTGAGCTACAAACACACATGAAAGCACATAAGAGCATCTCCAATGGGAGGTGATAAGAGAGGCTCTAAGAGGTTTAGCATCTTTTGAAGATGTGTTAAGCATTGGAGCAGTAGGTGCTAAGGAGGAGATGTAAGGATGAGATGTTAATATTAGCACTCAATGCTAAGCTCTATTTGTCTCACATATAGAAGAGTGTGAGAGCATAATTATATGAGTTGATCTCTTATCTTTTATAAGATTAGATTAAATGAAGGTGAGTCGACATACTGAAACTTATGTAAGTTAGACACCTAAAATTATGTAGTTTAAGGGTTTGTTCGTGAAGTCTATTGAAACTTTTGAAATTGTTTAAAGGAGGTAGAAGAAGGATAAAGGAAGAGAGAGAGTCTACGTAAAATTTGGGTTATGTTTGGTAAACTTGGATTGTAAAATCAGGTGTTTGAGTTGTAAAAAGAGTTGTGTTAGGTAAATATTATATTAAAAGTTATAGTATTTTTCTGAAATGACCAAAACACCCTTATGTTCAATTTAATAGTAATATAAATGAAATGAAATGTGAGCCATTGGATGAAGTATAATAAATTAATGTTAACCATCTATTTCATTTTTAGATTAACAAAAAGTTAAAAAAAAAAAATCAAATTGTCCATCTATGTAGAGTCAAATAAACAAAACATAAACTATTCTACTTATCAGATTAGTTGGTCGACCTACTCATATAGTTGGTAAACCAACTCATATTCTAGATTTCAAAACTATAAATATAATGTGGATTTCAACAAGAAACATCAATTCAATGAAAAGTTGAAACTAGCGGTTCAAATGTTTTGTCTATTGAATGAGAGCGGTGATGGATATAAGGGCAAAATTGTAACTTCAACAAGTATGGATGAGGATAGTTTTGTCCAAAAAAATTTTTCTCTCTCCTCCTTCTTTGCAGGAAGCCAACCCTAACTTCTAAAAATTCATTCTCTCTCCTCCTTTAGCCTTGCTCGATTGGTGTGAAGGAGGAGAGAAAAAATTTAACAAACAAGACTGTACTTCCTTTTGTTCTAGGTGTAACAACAAAAGGAGGGGAAGTAAACTTCCCAAACAAGCACCAAGTGCTTGAGATATATCAAAACTACGTAGTGTAAGAAGTATGAGTAGAGTTTTTTATTTATTTAATTTTCTTTTGTCAATATTACGAAGTTTTGATATTTTTCTCATGCACTAACTTAAAACCACATTGTGTTAAGTGTCTGACTTATTTCTCTTTAGGTGATTCGCTTCAACATCTATTTTACCCAAAATAAAATAAAAATTTTAAAAATGTTTGTGAATTATTTTTTGCTCAAGGATAAAAATGACATTTTTTGCTGAAATTAGTTTTAACATTGTTGCTATTATGATTACCACTTATACAATCAAATGATTATTACATTTCTAACTTATGAGCAATTAATTATGCGGTGATTAAGAGTTGTTATAGTAATAGTTGTCATAATTAGATTGTGGTGGCTAGATGGTGGATGGAACCACAATAGATGGGATTGAAACACAAATTAGCTAGGCACTTCACCATTTGGATTTAAGTAGACTTCATTTCATGGAAATCCAATAGAAACTTGTGGTGGTTGTTGTTGTTGTTTGTTGATGTTGTTTTTTTACATGTCAGAACTTCATTACAAATTAATCTAAACTTATTTCAAAATTATTACAAATATCTGTTTCCAACGAGACTCAAATTTCAGACATCATAACAGAAGACCAAGAATTCTAACTGCTTATCTCGTAAGGCTTGGTCAACTTGGACGTTGTTGAAATATGAATAAACATTGTTATGCACTTCTCACTAATCGCATAGAAATTATTTATTTTTAACCGTTAAAAAATTTATTGAACAGAGTCAGACGGGCCATGTGGAGACTCCGCTCAGAGCATTCAACTACTCCTCATATCTTGCACCAATGCCCAATCATGTATGTCAACTGAGTTATTGTTGCGCAAATTGATAGTTTTGTTCATTCACCAACTATTTGTGCACAAGAAAGTTTATTGCCGCAAAATAAATACACAACTAAGAACACAAACATATACTTTTGAACTGCTAGTTACTTTTCAATCAAACCAATTGTATCGACACTTGGTACAATTGCATTTGTTGCATTTAATTGTATACTTATTTGTGCACTTATATGCTTCCAGAATGTGTATTGAGTAACACTTTTACTATGCAGTTTTTCGGTGAAGTAGGTTATCCTCCCTATGGAGTGAACTTTGGTGCAAGTGCAACTGCAATGCCAAGAAATGTACGTAAATTACAAAATCGATTGCTAAACTATAATTTAAGGCACATAATTAACAACATATGTATGTGTTAATAAATAAACAGGGTGTTGATTATTGGGAAATGTTAAGTAGACAAAGAAGGTATGGTCCTATGAATATATGTAATTCAAACTATGCAGCAAATGAAGAAGGAAGAAGGTGCATGAAATGCGGTACGGACAAAACCCCGATGTGGCGTAAAGGGCCCTTTGGCCGCAATGTGAGTCAACAAATTTTATTTTTAGATTCATAATCTAATCCTGATTGATTTTTTTTTTTTGCAAACCTGTGCATGTATATATTATTGGTTTACTACTTGTTTGGTAACACTCATACCTACTTAAAATTGATGTCACATAAATAAAACTAATAGGATATAACTTGGTTCGTATTCGATAAATTAGTTTAAAAATGTTAATCTCAAACTCAAAAGCTCCTATAGGGTTCATTTCTGCAAGAATCATGAGCCTGCAGTGAGAATTATGGTGAATTTTAAGGAGAACAGAATAAATACAATTAACAATTTTGTACTCATGATATTCAGTTAATGTCTATTCAAATAAGTAATAATTTCACAGCTTCTAACTCCATCGGAACTTACAATTAATGTTTTAAACAACCCACCTGGGTACACAAAAATAAATATTAGGGAAAATTACAAAAGGGTGCCCTCATTTGAAACTCATTTGCACAAATGTGCTCTCAAGCTGTCAAACGTACTTTAAGGTACCCTAAACTATCCAATTTGTGATTTGTCTATTAAAATGGACGAAAATGGACTTTCTCTCATCATGTGTCATGCACATGCTTGTATAACTTTATAAAATACCAATTTTACCTTTAGGTTAATTAAAGAAATTTACCCTCATTTGAGACTCATTTGCACTAGAGTACCCTCATTTGAAACACATTTGCACTAGAGTGCCCTTAAGAGACCAAAATTCCGCCGGACTCTGCAAAACTCCGCCGGGCTATGCAAAATTTCGCCGGAAAAATCAATATTCTTTTAATTAATATCATTTTAATTAGATTGACATCAATTTCACAAAAATCAAACTAAAACATTAACAATAATCAAATCGACATTAATTTCACAAAAATCAAATTGAAATCCTAACAAAAATTGGGTATTTTGAAGAAACTTACTTTATAGAGATAAAATTTGGGTATTTTGGAGTAGAGTGATGG
>JAYMTK010002832.1:0-13156 GCA_036897405.1 Pelargonium myrrhifolium | reverse complement strand
TTGACTACCATGTACTATGTCGGGAGCCTCCCCGTCACGAAATATTCCATTTTTAACAGAATATTCATTTTTTTATCATGTACCATGCACATAACCTAATTTTTTTTTCAAAAATGCTCATTTTTTCCTTCTTCAACATTCAAGAACACGTGAATGTTTGAAGTTTCTGACAATTTTTTGGCGACCAATTATAACCAGAAATTGCAAAAACTCACCGGAAAAATAAAAAATAAAAAATCAATCAAAATCTTGTGCAAAACGTGTAAAATACAAGATAGTCAAAAGTTAAAATAAAACTTTAGGGTATTCATGCGTAAAACGTGTAAAGTACAGAAGATTCATGTGCAATTATCCCTATTATCTGCTATAATTTTTGTTACGTATTTTCGTTACCACATGATGCATTAGTTATTTATTTAGGCATGTTTTGTTTATCGAGGAGTTTCAAAATAAATGGATATTTAATTGTGAAATTCTTTTTAGCTAGCTAGCAACAAGTAATTTGCGAGCAAATACGATTGAATTAAGGGATTATTAAGTGCCAAGTAAATTACTAGAAACTACATGCGAGCAAAGCATTTGCTCTCATTTTGCAGTGAAAATTGTGAGCAAATGTTTGCTTGATATTTTGCAAGCTAGCAACGAGCAACTTTGGTAACTAATTTCTAACTAGTAATGATTATATTTTGCTCTCTATTTACTTGCTAATTGGTAGCTACTAGCTACTAGAAAGCAAAAATGGTGCTCACAATTGCGGGAATACTGCGATCAAGGATGGCATGCGAACAATTTGCAGTTTGGCATATTGTGAGAATACTTTGCTCGCAAATCTCAGTCCTTTTTTGTAGTGACCGACTCATTTCAGAACTGCTTCACAGTAATTGCTTATACGTTATAAGTGGATCTCTAGAATGGAAAGTTGCTTGTCTTTGAGATCGTCATGCTTGTATGATCCTTTGAGATCGTCATGTTTTCTTACTTGAGGAGTTGTATACTTCGATACAATCAAACTGTGTTAGTAACTGAATTACTTATAACTATTGTCGGATACGCTACCCATATTTGAGAATGATGTGAGTGATCAAGATATAATTATCTCTCATAATAAGAGTGAACAGTAACTTGGACCCAAGCAAGCCGATATAAGATATCAAATTATTAAGTTTGTTTGATCGGATGACATATTCGATAGTAAAAAGTTGAATGCGATTGATACTATACGAACATGACAATCAATGGTTTATGGTTGATCTTAGATATCAAGGACAAAAAGACTATGTACACAAGATTCATTCACCAAGGGCAGACTAATTATCACACAAATATCACAATATAGGGACACTAATGATTGCTACGTATCACTTAGAGCTTGTTTGTTTAGTCTAGATGGTCTGATAAGTAGCTCCACATCAGATTTTCGGTAAGTTTAAATTTTTCCATGTAGGATATCCTATGTTTGTTTAGTTCAGTATTTAGCCTACTTACCATAGCCAATTTTGGTCCAGTAGAGATCAGTACCTTCCGATGAAGATATAGAAAGACAAAATTGCCCTTGAAATAGAAGAAGTACAGAGAGGTAGAGATGAGATTTACAACAATTCTATTTCAAAATAGAGCCGTTTGGAACAACATGCAGAGAACACACAGAAATAATCCCAAAAATTACACACTTTTCTCAGTGAAATTGATCCAAAATCAACAAAAACTAAACAAAGCCACAAAATGTACAAATCTCACACAAATCTCTCAGAAAATGAACAAATATCAGTTAACCCTAACCTTATTTACAAAATAAATTCTTAAAAATTGAACACATACACAAAATTGGTGGAGATGGAGGCTGAGCTGCCGGCGATAGAAGCGGGTAGAGACGAGTGGTGTCGGAGGCTTCGATTTCGGTCGGTGATGAAGGCACGGCCGACGGAGGCGGCCAGCGGAAGCCACGACTGGTAAGTAGCTCGGGGCCGAGAGGGAAGCACGATCGAGAATGGTGTGGCCAGAGCCGAGAATGGTCTGGACGGAGAGTGGATGCTGGAGGCGGAGGCTGTCACCGAAGGTAGAGGGTGGAGGCGGCAGATGAGAGGGTGAGGTGAGGAAAGGAGAGAGGAGGATGAGAGAGATGGAGTTGTGTGGCTGAAATGAGAGATTGGGGTTAGAAGTTGAGAAAAATAGATTTGATATGAGGAGTTTTAGGGTTGGTATTGTAACTACGGTTGGGTTAATTTGTAATTGTAGTTAAGTTATTAATAAATAATAATATATGTTGAGTTTATTATTCAGTAAAATAGTAACTAATGAATGTTGTAAAGAATGGTTAACCGTTAATAACAAATGGTTAACCGTTCTGTTTTTGTAATTTTTGCATATTCCCATTTTTTTTCTTCTTATTTATTCAAATATTTAATTACTAATATCATGGGCATTTTGGTCATTTACGCTTTCTAATTGACTTACCGGAATTTTTTACCAAACATAACACCCTACTTACTGTGACTTACCGACACTCATTTACCAAACATAACTAACTTACCGGACCACCAACTTACTGAGACTTACCGATTTCGTTACCTACTTACTGAGACTTACCAAAACTTACTGGAGTTGATGTAGGCGAAACAAACAAGCACTTAGTGTTTGTGATCATATGATGACACTGCGAAATTTGTGAGATTCTATAAGGTCACATTCAAAGAGTTCCATGTATAAGAAACTCTCTAAACACGTATGAAGTTTGACCTCTAAAAGAGTATTTCACATTTTTGAAGTTCTTAAAGATATTGTATGAAGTTTGAACCTTCACAAAATTTGTAGAGTACTTGTCAATTTTTTCATAATTTCTTAATGGTTTCTGAAATTTAACGCAGCTGGACAGTTATACGTTATGCGCAAATGGTTCGTATTTTGGTGTAGATTATGAAACTCTTCTCATTATAAATAAAGATTAGGGGTAATTACATGTTACTACCCTCTTAGATGTCGGTTTATTATGGTACTACCATGTCTTATCATGTTACTATCCTATTAGATTTTTTTCCATCACGTTAATACCCTCTTAGATTTTTTTCTCATCACGTTACTGCCCTGTTAGATTTTTTTCCATCACGTTACTACCTTGTTAGATTTTTGACCATCACGTTACTACCCTGTTAGAGAGTCAAATTTCGTTAAAATTAACGGACAAAATGAACATAAACACAATTTGGATCTAACATGGTAGTTACATGAAAAGAAAAAAAATTTAGGTTAGTTCATGATAAATTGGAATCTAATAGGGTAGTAACCTGTAATTACCCTTAAAGATTGCTTTTGGGAATCTTATACACTAAAGTTGAGTATTTTCAACCATTATAATTGAGAGAAATTTTCAAATTACTTGTGAAAATTAAACGGTTAATTCTACACAAACTTTTGGGTTTGTGTAGTTTTTTCCTCATCGATTGTATTTGAAGAGATACATGGAGTTTGAGTGGACTACAGTAAATACGGCGCTCTTTTGGGAATCGCTCAAGGTATTAAATCTTAGAAAACCAAACATCTATTTAGTCAAATTCTGATATAGAATATAACAACCTTACAAACAGAATGCAAAGACAAATCTTAAGACAATGAGTCTGTGATGCTCCATGCTCTATAGTTATTCTAATTACCTTACAACACTACAAAAAACACACCCTATTTGCGACGGGGTAATTTACGACGGAGTGGAAAACCCGTCGTAAATTGTGAGTTTACGACGGACTTACGACGGGGTTGACTGCCCGTCGTAAATTTACGACCATTTTGCGACGGGTGACCCCTTTCCCGTCGCAAAATGAAAAAAAAAAACCCTACTTAAACTCTTCCGCCTCCTTCACTCTCATTTTTCCTCACCCTCTCCCTCTCCCTCTCAAACTCGATCTGCTCTGAAACCCCCTCCCTCACAGACAGTTCTCGGCCCCCCCGACGCCGCCGATGGCCTCTCTCGGCCTCAGAACCGCCGCCGCCGTTCTGTTCTCAAACCCTCTCCCTCACAGACATATCTCGGCCCCCCGACGCCGCCGACAGTCTTTCTCGGCCTCAATCCGCCGCTGCCGTCAGCCTCGATCTGTCGGCCTCAGTCCGCCGCCGCCTCTCTCGGGCCCCTCCGCTTCGTCATCACCCTCCGCCGCCTCTCTCGGCCCCCTCCGCTTCGTCAGCACCTTCCGCCGCCGTCAGCACCCCTCAGGCACCTCCTCCCTCCGCCGTCAGTCTCAGCCGCCGTCAGCCCCTCCACCGGTTTCGTATACCGAAGCTACCAAATGGCGCTCTCTTCTGTGCTCAGATCTGCTCCTTCGCTTCCGTCTTCTCGCATTCTCGAAGCTTCTCTTCCCGACGGTTATGCTTCTCCGGCCGATCGTCTCAAGGTCCTCACTCGCTGTTTTCTCGTTATGTTGAGTTCGGTTTTGATGTTGTGTGATTTTGAGTATTGAGTTTTGATTTAGTGAGAACTGATGGTTTTGAAAAGTTGTTTCCTGTTTGGTTGCTGAGAAAATTGGAAGTTGAGGAATGCTTGTTTTTTTTTTTATTAGCTTATGTATGTCTACTTGAGAAGTAGCTTTCAGATTTAGCCTGGTTTGAATTTTGTGTGGTTTTTTGCTTTTCTGTCTGGTTACTGAGAATATGAGTAGTGGATAACTGTATTTTTTTAGCTCGGATTTGGTTTTGTGTGATTTTGAGTTTTGCTAATGAGAACAGAGAATTTCTACACATAGTTTTCTGTTTGGTTGCTGAGAAAATTGTAAGTGGAGGAAAGTTTACTTGTTAGTAGCTATATGGATCTCTAATTTAATCAATAGCTTTTCTGATTTAGCTTGGTTTTGTTTTTTTGTTTGAATGAGAACAAATGATTTTGAAATGTTGTGCTATGTTTGGCTGCTGAGAAAATTGAAAGTGGAGGAATTCTTGTTTTTAGTAGCTTTATGGATGTCTACTATAATAAATAGCTTTGCGGATTTTTTGTGGTTTTCACCAAATTTATGTTTGGTTGCTGAGAAAGTTGAAGATGAGAAATGCTTTCCCCCCATAGATGTGTTCGAAATGAGTTTGGAGTTCTGATGTTGATCTTAGTAGATTATAGCTGACTACTGACTATTGCCCTGTTTTTGTTTTGTATTTTCCTCTGGTTGATTGTGATTTTAAATTTTAATTTTATGTTGTTGTAGCTGACACATTTTCAATTGAATCAGCAACTTGATTTTAGCTGAGCTAGCACTTTTTTTCAGCAGCTCTATGTATGTTATAGAAATGAGGTTGATGTGTTGATGCTGATTTGAATTTTTTTGACTGTTGTAGCAGCTGATACTTTTGTTATTTGAATGAGAATTTTGACATAAACAGAGGGAAAATAATTTAGAAGAAATATTTTTACTTAGTTTTCAAAGTTTATGAAATTACGCTCCTCTCAATAAGCTGAAGAAATAAGAATTAGGCTTTATTACATTTTTACCTATGCATTAATTTCTGAAAACAATAAATTAGGCTTTAGTTTATGATGCATCTATTTGGTTGTCCAAAACATTGGGTAAATAAATTGAACAATTTTCCAAGTGTTGCACTTCCCTATTGTCTTTGAGTTTATATCATATTAATACATCAAATCATGGCATTCAAGTGGTTTTGTAATTGAATGATTCCAGGCGTCAAGCGTTAGATTGAATAACAATCTGAACTCTAGCTTTTTTGGTTCTGCAAGTCGGAACGGATCATCATCGTTACAGTTGAGTGATTCAGTATTTCATTCTTTCAGGCTTCTTTTATTCAATGTTAAGTTCATGCTATGTTCTGCTAACTGTATAATTTGTTTATCTATTCAGAATATACAAAGCCAGAAGTATCCAACCCGTCAAAGCCACAGCTACTGAGTCGCCTCCTACTGTTCCAAGTAAGGACTAAAAAAGTTAGCATCTGTTATTTACCATTCTTTAATATTTTGAAGTATTGTATTTGTATTCAATCTGATAACCACATTTGTTCTGTTTAATCTAGAATCGCGCACCAGTGGGAAGACTAAAGTTGGAATCAATGGTACTGCTTCTCATATTTATATGTTTTGTTCTTACTGTGTAAATTTTCTTGGCATGAATTTATAATCAATAGGTAGATCTGTGTACGGGACTTGACATTTGGTGTATCACATTTGTCTGCACCTATGTAGTATGTACTAGCAGAACATGTAGAATGTTGGATAGGATAGTTCACTATATTCATAAAAATATTTACATGTGAGCGTTCCTGTTAAATCTATGTACATAGTAAGTTTTTTCCACGAGTCATTACTGTTTTGATTATATTTGTTAGCATTCTAGATTCCTAAATAATACAATTTCATAATGTTTTGGGCCGGTGCGACACAAAATTGCTATTAGTAATGTACTATTTGAAATATTGATTTGGGAGTGGGTAAACTTATCAATGCAAATGTTCTTAAAAGTATCTTTATGTCGTGTATTAGTTTTTCTCCAAGAAAAGTAAATATTGTAACGAAGATGATGTTCGATTCGTACAGGTTTTGGTCGGATTGGAAGGTTGGTCTTAAGAGTAGCAACCTCCAGGGATGATATTGAAGTGGTGGCAGTTAATGATCCTTTTATTGACGCTACATACATGGTATGTGTTAAGATTCTCACTCTTGTAAACCAACTTTTTGAAAATCTCTTACGATGATGCATTTTTCATCACTAGATAGTCTTCATGTGCTTGTGCTCTTAAATGGATTGTGCGCAACTTTGACGCTCTCTTCTTAGCTATCTATTATCTTCTTTCCATGCCATACCATGTAACACAATCTATTGCTATCAGTTTGTTAATACATTAGGCCCATTTGTTTTTCTGTCTGCAACATGAACACTTAACTAGTGAGAACAATATAGTTGCGGTGGATGCATTCTCACGAAGTCTTATCTTACCGGTCTTTGATATGGGCAACTTGACTTATTCAGTTAGAACAAGAATTTGATCGGAGGTTCTTTTAACTAGAGCTCTCTAGTTAGTTTCAGCTATTTGTGTTATTTATATAACTTCTTTATTATGCAATTTGAACCTTATTGATCATATGTAAGATTTAGAATTTGTTGTAAATCTTCTTTGAAGTGATGAATGCGGTATATAATCATATCAAATGAACTCATGCATGGTAGATTCTAGAGTTTGGTTTATGAGAAAATGATTGTAATGTTGATATTTGTCGTTCTGTCTAGGCATACATGTTCAAGTATGATTCTACTCACGGACCTTTCAAGGGAACCCTAAAGGTCTTGGATGCTACCACTTTGGAAATCAACGGGAAGCAGATTAAAGTCACTAGCAAAAGGTATTGTTCTGATGATGTTGCCTTTTGTGTTTCGGTATGAGAATTAAAATGGCCGTGTTTTTAACTACACTAACGTTAACATCAACATACATCTCTACTTTAAATAAAAAGAATTATTTTAAAAATACAATTAAAAATTAGTCTAATATCAATGTGAATATATTTTTTTCTTTTTCTGATAGAGTTGGTTTTGATACAAAATTAATGTAAAGGTTTATTACACCTTGATGTATATGTTTTTTTTTTCTTCATGAAAAATAGTTTAAACGAGAGGGGACTAAGGACAACGTTCTTTAAATATTACAAGCAAAATCATAATATCAGTTAAAATATGGCTACATTTTTAGTTAATAAAATTTTCTGTGGGACCCACTCCTACGTAATAGATCGGTCCATGCTTTAGTATTAACATCAGCATTGATTCCATGCAGGGACCCAGCTGAGATTCCTTGGGGCGATTATGGAGCTGACTATGTTGTTGAATCTTCCGGAGTTTTTACGACTCTTGACAAGGCTTCAGCCCACATAAAGGTCAGTAAATTTTCTCTTTCTTTCACTTTGTCTCTGTCTCGAACGCAAAACCCGTAAAAGTAGATGTGAACATATTGTTTTTTGTTTTCTGCAGGGTGGTGCTAAGAAAGTGGTAATATCAGCTCCTTCAGCGGATGCGCCTATGTTTGTGGTAGGAGTAAATGAACAGAAGTACAAGCCGAACATGGACATTGTTTCTAATGCAAGCTGTACTACGAATTGCCTCGCTCCTCTTGCCAAGGTTCGACCATATCCTGAAAACATAACGTTCGCCTACTTTGGTGTACTTCGGTCGATTTTTTTTTATTTTTACTGTTGATAACGTGGCAAGACTACAATGATTGATGCAAATTGTGTGCCAATGTGTGTTTGTTTTTTAATATTTCTTTCTTTTCTTGATATCGAGTGACTCGATTCTTTTTATGAATCTTGTGAATATTTTTACAGGTAGTTCACGAGGAATTCGGTATTCTCGAAGGTTTAATGACAACCGTTCATGCAACTACAGGTCTCTCTCTCTCCCTTGCGCTTCTGTGAACATCTTTCACGGGATTTATTGCTAAAATTGCCTTGATTTTTTACTGCCCAGCAACTCAGAAGACGGTCGATGGCCCTTCAATGAAAGATTGGCGAGGTGGTCGTGGTGCTGCTCAAAATATCATTCCTAGTTCAACTGGTGCTGCCAAGGTTTGAAATCAGTAACTTTTACGGGTTTCAGATTGGGTTTAGTTTGGAAATAACTAACCTGAACTTGACCCGCTAGAGGTGCAAGTCTGTTCGGGTTTGCATGTTCTATATAGAAAATGTGTGGTCGGGTCCGGGTTTGCCTGACCCAACCCTACAAATTTACAATGCGACCCGAGCCCACACAAATGGGGGTTGGATTCTGGGTATCTGCAGGTTCGGGTCTTAATTGCCAACTCTACAAACCCTATGAATATGGAATGATTTTTGTTATATGAAATTGTAGGCTGTTGGCAAAGTTCTTCCGGAACTTAACGGAAAGCTTACGGGTATGGCATTTCGTGTCCCGACACCTAATGTTTCCGTTGTGGACTTAACTTGCCGACTTGAGAAGAGTGCTTCGTATGAGGACGTCAAAGCAGCCATAAAGTATGCGTATTTGTTTTTACGTATTCAGTTTCCGTGTATTTGGGGTTGTCTAGTCATGTCATGACTTGACAAAACGCTAATTAAACCTTCAAATTTCCCGATAAACAGGTATGCTTCGGAAAGCTCGTTGAGAGGCATTTTAGGATACACAGAAGACGATGTCGTTTCCAATGATTTTGTTGGTGACTCGAGGTAGATCTCTCTCTCTCTCTTCCCTCGCATCATGTTTTAAAATAAGTTTCATTTTACAATTTCAACAAAAACATATAGCTTTCCAATAATACCCTTTCATCGTACCCAAATATAGCATTTATTAGTACTAGTAATTAACGAGTACAAGCTTAATTAAATAAGTTTAATTAGGTCATTTTACGTTACTTCTTAATTTGTATGAAAAACTGTAAATTAACACATAATTATCTATGGTGAAGGTAGTAACTATTAGCAATATGAAGGTCGATATCTATTTATATGCTTAAAAGATAATTGTTAACAAGAAAAACATTAAATATATATTGCTTATAAGTTACTTTTTATTGTCTCGTGTATACTTGGCGATGTGGGTCGCGGGGCCCAGAAACATGCGTGTTTTTATCAAATACTACCTCCGTTTCAAAATAAGTGTCGGTTTAGAGTCCAATTTTTGTTTCAAAAAGTGTCACTTTCTACTTTTAACAAACATATACATATGAACTTCTCATAATACCCTTTAGTCGTGATTTCATTTTTTTTGTCTCATATATAAAATGAAAAGTTTCTAGGTACAACTTCAAAAGTAGTGAGTTAGTAATGATGATTTTTACCTTTTTATCTAAGGGCAAAAAAATCATTTAACATATTTCCTCAATATATGTGAAAATCTCTAAATCGTCCCTTTGAAACGGAGGTGGTAATTTTTTTCCGACCGCATTAGGCAGTAACCCTTTTGTTTGGAGGGACAAACTGTTGTATTATTTCAGTGGACGACTAGCGTCTTTGTTTGTGATATGACTTTCAGCTTTTAAATGTCCGGGTTTCTAATATTGTGTCATTTCCAGGTCGAGTATTTTTGACGCCAAGGCTGGGATAGGACTCAGCGCCTCATTTATGAAGCTTGTTTCGTGGTACGACAACGAGTGGGGATACAGGTACAACTTCTCTTCCTCTCTCTCACTCACGCAGCGCGAGTCATTTACCCGCCATCGTTCGGGGTTAAGCTATATCATTTTTTTTTTCCTAACAAAATCGCTAGTCCTATTTTTTTTTTCTCCAAATAGTTACGATTTTTATTTATTTATCAAATCTACTTGTGTGCTTACTTAAAAAACAAACTACTTACCCATGAGGGTGGCGCAGTTGGTTAACCCATGAGGAGATGTGAAATTCTTAACCTGTCAACAAACCTCGAATGAAATTTAATTTGAGTGCGGTCAAACGGCTTAAAAGTGTCAACTGCTAAAATACGAGCCCGCTCTATATTCCATTAGTTTTAGACCTTAAAATGGTTTTGCTCACTTATTTTCAATCGATATCGCTCCCACTGTCCAATCCGAAAAAATGATAGGATTCTTTTGAGTTGACCCGAACCCTAAAAATTCTTGTCCGGGATTCTAATCTTTCTATAAGCTAAAAAGTGTTTGATTTAACCGATCCCGATCAAATTTGACCAAAATTTTCCTTTTGAATTGTCCCTAACCCATGAAAATTCATATCGGGTTCCAGGGACTTGTAGTCTGGGTTCGGCTCTGATCTTTCTACCGGCTAAAAAATGTTTGGTTTAACCGATCCCGATCATATTTGACCAATATTTTTTTTCTTCTTGCAGTAACCGAGTGTTGGACTTGATAAATCACATCGCATTGGTTTCAGCAAACAACAACTAAATAGCTAGAAAACATTGTAAGCCTCTACTTGAAACAGATGCACTTTTGTTTCCTATAGGAAAAATAAAAGGACAAAATTTTCAAAATCTTGTTTTCTTCTGTATTTTTATGTATCTTACGCTTTAGCTTATTTTGGACATCAAAAGATGCAAATTTAGGTTGTTTAGATATTTTTTATATCAACAAAAATATAAAAAATTAACAAATTGGTTTTGAAATTTGTAAGGGTATACTCGACGGAGTTTTATATTAAAAATGACCTTTAAAAGATGAACATGATAAGTTGGAGAACCAAATGAGTCCAAAGTCCAAACATGAAAATTCAGAGACCAAATTCAAGTTTTAATGCACTTGCATCCCGAGTTCAAGTAACACACTCTAAGATACTCACCGCCTTGAATTTTCTTCACCATCCAAGAGAACCACCAGGTAGAGCCGACAAAATGGACCCATACCCGCAACCCGACCCTAAAAATATAGGGTTTGGATTTGATTTTTTCAACCTTAAAAAAATCGGGTCAGATAGCAATGTAGAATTTTCGGGTTGGGTATACCCACTATTTTATGCATGAAACCTGCGGTTTGACCCTAACTCAACCTACCCGAGACCCTATAGGGTCGGGTTAGGGCGTTTCAACCCGAACCCGACCCTACTTTTTGCCAGCTCTATGTCGGGGTGGCAAAAACTCTTTACGCCGTTCCTACATCTCTATAACTCGAACATAACTCGAACTCAAGGCTTTGAAGTTATGCTAGAACTTGTCGGTTGATCGCTCAGTGGTAATCAACATATTTTTCGGCAGACAAAGACCATCTTTTTTTTCTTCTTATTGGCAATTATATATATATAGTAAATACCGTCACTGTGGAGACTCGAACCCGAGACCTCTAAGGAAATCCAAAGCAACAGTCAAAAAGTCTCAAAAATCGAAGTAGCACAATTGCATTGAAACCATTCCATCAATCTTTTCGTTTCTCATTTTCGATAAAATTTCGAGTCCTATGATTTTCGATACTCAATAGTGAAAAATGCACATACGAAGAGATTTAAAACTCGTTTATTTCACAATAAAAATGCACAACACAAACATATCATTATCGACAATCTCATTTACCAAATATCAGTGCAAGAATAGGTTTTGGTTCTAAGCAACAGGTTTATTTTTTGAATTCTTCAATGACGAGATTAAATAGAGCATCATACCTTATAAGATTAAGACCGATGATAAAACAACAGCACTTCACAGTCCATCACCGTTTCTGGTTCCAATCATTCAATTGACCCTTTTGAATGACTCCGTTCTCGTTCAAGTATTCGACGAATTCATCGATGAGGTATGGCCACGCACCTTCTGCGTCGTAATTCGATAGTGTAGGATCTACTGTCTGCAAATCACAACACGTAACACGTAATATTAGTCCTGTAGGCACCAAATCCTGACTCTGCATTTTTGCGGGTTGGGGTTGCATAAAATTAACCCAATTTGAGCGTTGGGTCAGGTAGGGCAGGGCTAACTAGCAATAATCAACACATTTTCTATGTAAATCCCGCATGGGGACCCACCTCTTGTGGGTTGGGTGTTCGGGTTATGTATTTTCAGCCTGTACCTGGGAAAAATTACGGCCTTAAACTCTAATTGCCAGCTCAAATATAATGTCCAACAAACTACAAATTAATATGTAACCGCTGATCAATTCTATCAGAAATAAAGATGATCTCGGTGTACATAATCCCATTTCTATACTGCTTTAATTGGACGCGCCACAATACAAAAAAAAAAAAAAAAAAACCCTAAAATCATGGATGACACACAACTTCGGGCGGACCTGGCGATACAGGTCGGGGCCAAAAAACTCGTGCGTTTATATTTTGCAAACTGCAACTTTTTATCGGCTCTAGCCTTTCTCACTAGGTGGTGAGATGCGTTAGAATTGTTGAAAAGTTAGCCAATAAAAACAAGTGTTTTGGCCCGGCCCGTTAGGCCCACATTGCCAAGTATACCCCCTTCCGTCCCAAAAATAAGTGTCTTGACTCACAGCTCAAGTGGTATCAACTATTTTATCATAGGGATATTATTGATAATTCATGCACAACTCACAACCAGTAAGGGAAACACAGCACCTAGTGAGGACGACAAAATCTGGTACGGAACAAATATATGGTAATAAAGTAAAGGCGAGACTTCATCTTTCCTTTATATTATAAGAGGGCATGTGCATATTGGTCCACATTATTTTATTGCACACACATACTACCTCCGTTTCAAAATAAGTGTCGTTTTAGAGTCCATTTTTTGTTTCAAAATAAGTGTCACTTTCTACT